>ML277825.1:86355-102368 GCA_005239495.1 Nicotiana undulata
GGGGGGGGGGGGGGGGGGAGGGGTTGGTCGGAAAGACGTAAACGAACCAAGAAAATATTGTTATGATGTACGTGACTCTTTATATTCTCCACCTCCCCTGAAAACCAGAGGTGTCAAAACTGGTGCTTTTCATCCATAACCATCTCTCTGTTTCTAAACCCTAGAAGCCTTCTCTCTTTTCAATCTGTAAAACCTCAATTGCAATTAAGGAACAGAGGGAGACCCTACAAGGAGTCTCTCTTTGTTCCAAAAATGGCTGAAGTGAGGGGTCACAAGAAGAAAAAAATATCGATCAATCTTTCCGTTTTTGCCCTCACTGATAACAACACTAACTCCACCAAATCTTCTCCTAACAAATTTGAAGACCCTAATGGTAATGGTGTTGGCCTTGGAATTGTTGCAGCCATGTCCAATAATAATCACAATAGTAATAATAATATTAATAATAAAACTGCAATTCTGGCTATTTCCCCTAGATTAACTTCAAACCCAATCCCAATTTTGGTTAATAATTATAATCCTAAGAATAATAAGGAGGAAATGGAGATGTGTGAAGAGTACACTTGTGTGATTTCTCATAAGGGTAACAATTTGGTTAAGAAAAGGGAATACTTTGATGACCAATTCATAGGGAATGGCAATCAGAAAAAAGCAACTGCTGCCGCCGCCGCCTCTGCTCCGTATGAAGCTTTTAGGACGGCGGATTTTCTCAATACTTGCTCTTTTTGTCAGAAGCAGCTTCAGGGGTTGGACATTTTCATATACAGGTTCACTTTCCAACTCTTCATTTTGCTTTTGAGCTTGTATTAAGTTTGGTCGTACAATTTGTGCTGCTTTTCTTGAAATCTATGATTCAAAGGCTTTAACTGTGGATTAAAGTGAAAATTGTGTTAACAAGCTTTATATTCAAGTCAAACTTAGAGTATATAATAACTTTTACTTCCTTTTCAATCGTTTCAATTGTAATGGAAATTCATTTGATAATTTTTTTATCGATGAATATGATAGCTAGACCACGGAGAAGTAATTTGCTTAACCCAACCGGAGTATCGTCAAGTCCTATCAGTAATGATGTTGATCTTATTTGGATTTTTTCCTTATGTGGATAGTATTTTTATTTGCTTTCAAAATGTAATTCATGTTCTTTTATCCTTTGGTGTCAAATTGCAGTTAAAAAAATATCTGAATTATCTTGTATTGGTGTATTGGTGGTCGAGAATTATGGTATGAGACTGATCATTCAATTCATATTGCCGAAGCTTAAAACATAACTGTTTCTTCGAATGTGGCCTCCCTATCTTTATATTCGTTGGCTAAGTTCTGGGTTAGAATCATGAATATCCTATGCCATTTACTCTTTTTATTCAATCTACTTATCATGAAGCATATACTGCAAAGGGGAACATGTTGATGCAATCCATCTGTTTTTTAAGCTGCGATCGAGCATCCACATGAATCTGATCGGATATTTGTGGATGTCCAAGTTTTCCATATGCTCGGTGTTGGTTGAGGAAACTGCTATGCCCTTTTGGGTTTAGAGAGTTTGAAACAGAGATGCTCTAAGGGGTCGTTTGGTTGGAGTACGGGAATAACTAATCCCAGCATAAAAACTCGCATAAGATTTTAGTAACTAAACAATTTTATTTACCAAGTAATATTTACACATTTGTGATACGACTCACTTAAATTGGCAGAAGAAGAGACAAAAATGAAGCTCACCTAAAGGACAAATTGGGAGAATTGTCCTTGAACAGTGTGCTTGAGAGAACTCTAATGGAGTTCTGAGATAGTAGACGAGAGATATTAGAGAGAAGAGAAGAGAGAATTCTTATTCCAAAGCTTTTCTAGAAAAAATCCAAAATGGGGAAGAAACACATTATATAGGAAGAGGTGGGAAAGTTAATATATACTAACTTTTGGAAGCCTTCTTCCTTAACAGACCAGTCACGTGCAGATCACGTGACTTCACTAACAAACTTTAACAACCAACTAATTCATCAACTAATTCTGTAACTAACTACGATTATTACAACTGAATTGAACTAAAAGGATCGTATCAAATACCCCCCCTCTACAGACAATCCTTGTCCTCAAGGATCAAACAAAGGAAAACGTCTCTTAAGATCATAATATTCCTCCCAAGTGCTATCTTCAGGAGCAGCATTAAACCATTTGACTAAGACTTGAGAAATAGCTCTTCCATGCTTCTGGACCATTCTTCTATCCAATATAGCTTCAGGTTCCATTAAAACATGGCCTTCTTCTGAGAGAACTACAGGTAAAGTGACATTGGCTGTACGCGACCCAATCTTCTTCTTCAACTGGGAAATATGGAAGGTAGGATGGATCTTTGTACCAGCAGGAAGATCCAAAGTGTATGCTAATGCTCCTACCTTAGCAATGATCTGGAAGGGTCCAAAATACTTGGATGATAATTTCTGGAAACCATGCTGCTTGAGAGAAAGCTGTCTATAGGGCTGTAGCTTGACATAGACCCAATCTCCTACAGTATAAACTTTGTCAGTTCTCCCTTTATCTGCTTGGACCTTCATCCTATTCTGAGCTTTCTCCAACTGAAACTTCAATAATCTGAGGGTGGATTCTCTAGCTTGAAGACTCCTATCAACCATGTCCAATTGAGAATCAAAACTCATGTAAGGAAGCAAGGGAGGTGGTTTTTGACCATAGACTACTTCATAGGGAGTCATGTTTGTGTTGGAGTGATAGGAGGTATTGTACCACCATTCTGCTAATGGTAACCATTGTGGCCAGGTTTTTGGTTTCTCAAAAGACATGCACCTAAGGTAACATTCAACACACTTGTTGACTACCTCTGTCTGGCCATCTGTTTGAGAATGATAGGCTGTAGAAGTTAATGATGAAACCTTCTGCAGTCTAAACAATTCTTTCCAAAATTTGCTTGTGAACACAGCATCCCTGTCTGACACTATGGAACTAGGCATTCCATGTAGCCTAAACACCTGGTCCATGAACACCTGAGCCACATCCAAGGCAGTGTAAGGATGCTTGAGGGCTATGAAATGAATGCTCAATCGATCCACTACCACAAAAATAACTTCCTTACCAGCAACTTTAGGAAGTCCTTCAACGAAATCCATTGAAATATCTTGCCAAACTTTTTTTGGTATAGGTAGGGGCTGTAGCAACCTTGGGTAAGCTACAGTTTCATTCTTGCACTTCTGACACACATCACAGCTTCTTATGTAGGTATAAACATCTTGTTTCATCCGCTTCCAGTAGGTGGAAAAAATCATGCCTGATCTTCTTTAGGGTGGCTGTAATGCCAGAATGACCACCAATAGGACTGTCATGATAGTATGACAAAAGCTTAGTTCTGATGGCCTGATCAGCCCCAACCATCAATTTATTCTTCCTGCTTAAAATTCCATTGTGAAACCTGTAGTAAGGTTTAGTGGCTTGCCCCTCCTATATGGTCTTGATAAGATGTTGAAGTGTAGCATCCTGGTTCCATGAGTTGAATAGCCCCTTCCTTCCTAGATAATGCATTAGCTACAATATTCTCCTTTCCCTTTTTGTAAGCAATGGTGTAATCATAACCAAGTAGTTTGACTAGCTATTTTTGTTGACTAGGAGTAGTGATCCTTTGTTCTAGCAAATACTTGAGGCTATGGTGGTAAGTTCTTATGATAAATGGCCTCCCCAACAATAAGGTCTCCACTTCTGCACAGCAGATACCAAAGCCAATAGCTCCCTTTCATAAACTGATAGTGCCATATTCTTGGCTGATAATCCTTTGCTGAAAAAAGCAATAGGTTTATTATCCTGTGCTAGAACAGCTCCAATCCCTCCACCAGAAGCATCAGTCTCAACTGTGAATGTTTTTGAAAAATCTGAAAGAGCTAAAACAGGTGCTGAAGTAATAACTTTCTTCAGATCTTCAAAAGCAATAGTAGCTGCAGGATTCCATTGGAAATTCCCCTTTTAAGCAAGTCAGTTAAGGGCCTTGCAACAATACCATACCCTTTAATGAACCTCTTATAATAGCCAATCAACCCTAGAAAACCCCTCAAGCTTTTGATAGAAGTAGGTAGTGGCCAACCCAGAACCCCTTGTACCTTCTGATTATCCATAGATACTCCTTGTTCAGAAATAATGTGACCTAGGTAGTCAATCTGTGTAACTCCAAAAGCACATTTGCTTTGTTTAATGAACAAAGTGTGGAGTCTTAGCACCTTAAAAGCCTCTTCCAAATGTAACAAATGATCAGCCCAATTTTGACTATATATCAAAATGTCATCAAAGAAGACTAGGATGAATTTTCTGAGAAATTTATGGAAAATCTGATTCATTAGACTTTGAAAAGTGGAAGGAGCATTTGTTAAACCAAAAGGCATAACCATAAATCCATAATGACCATGGTGAGTTCTAAAGGCAGTCTTAGGTATATCTGGTTCAAACATCCTAATCTGATGACACCTTAAATCCGGCTTAGGAAAGTACTTAGCACCATGTAATTCATCTAACAACTCTTCAATCACAAGAATAGGAAGTTTGTCCTTTACTGTGCAGTTGTTTAATTCCATATAATCCACACATAAACGCCACGATCCATCCTTATTTTTGACCATCACAATATGAGATGAATAAGGGCTGGTGCTATTCCTTATAACCCCAGAAGCTAACATTTCATTCACCATCTTCTCAATTTCATTTTTGTGTATATTAGGATACCTATAGGGTCTAATATTGATAGGAGAAGTACCTTGTTTTAAGGTGATCTTGTGATCATGCAACCTAGAAGGAGGAAGCAGAGTAGGCTCCTCAAAAAGATCACAGTACTCCTGCAGCAGAGTCTGCACTTCTCCATTCATGATAGGCTCCTTTGGTAGACCTTCTATTGACAGTAGACTGGCTTCCACTCCTTGTTGCTGCTGTTCCAAAAATAAACCCACAGAGACCATACACAGTTCTGCAGGTTTAGCCAACAGTTTGTCCATGCTATGCTGTTGAATCATCTTAGTGGCTGGAGGTTGTACTCCCCTCAATGACACCTTATGACCCATAATGCTGAATTCCATTTTAAGCTTCTTGAAATTCCACATTATGTCCCAAGTGTAATAAACCACTGGATCCTAGAACCATACTACATCCTCCAATGGGTAGTACTAGCATGTTAGAATCAAAGGACACACCATGCATCTTCCACACCAACTTCTTGCATATGTAATCGCTTTGTACCTTCTTTCCATCAGCTACAGAGACATCAAAAGGAGCTATAGCTGTTAGTACACATCCTAGCTTCTTGGCAGTATTGAGATCCAAGAAGTTGTGAGTGCTGCCAGTATCAATCAAGACTTGGACAGCCTTGCCCTTTATTGATACAGTCACCCTCATGGTCCTAAAATCATGCAATCCATTCATAGCATGAACTGATACATGGGGTAAAATTGATCCCTCAGCATCAGTTTCCAGACCTTGGCCAATCATTGTCAACAATTCTGCTGGATCCAACATCACCTCTTGTTCCAGCTCCAGTTCTTCCACTCCCTCTTCTATTTCCATAGAAAACAATTGTCTTCTATTTTTACAAACATGCCCAAAACTGTATTTCTCATCACAATTATAACATAGTCCCTTACTTCTCCTCTCTTCCATCTCAGCTGGTGTTAACCTTTTAGCATTCCTATAGGCAGGTTTAATAGATGGTATCTGGTTATTGGAAGATTTAGTGAAAGGCTGACTGAATCTGGGAACTATTGAGGCATTGGGTTGTGAAGATTGGGAATTAACAAGTGAGAATTTTGGGATATTCTTAGTTGAATAGGAAGAATTTGAGGAAGTCATGAAGACTTGCTTCTGCACTATCAAAGTTTGCTCCTGAATCTTAGCGAAACTTATGGCTTTAGGTAATGATCTAGGTGCCAACATTTTGACAGGTAGGCCAATTTCTGGTTTCAATCCCCTAACAAAACAGCTAACAACATATTCTTCTGATACTTCCACCCTAGTAAGCAATTCATCAAACACTACATAGTCTTGGACTGAAATTACCTGTCTTAAGTCCTTGAAATCTCCCATGGGGTCATCAAACAGCTCAGACCCAAATCTAGCGTACAAACAAGCCACATACTCTCCCCATCGTGGCCAATCCCTAGTCACCCTATGCTTCATGTAGGATTGATGCCACTGCAATGCCCTTCCTTCTAACGTGCACGAGACCCGTTTCATCTTGGCTTCCTCAGGAGTACCATCAACTGCAAAGCACTGCTCACATTTATACAGCCAATCCTTCAAACCTAGACCATAAAAAACTGGAAACTCCATGTGATAATCACGCGTGGGTAATTGATAGCCTCTAGGACGAGTGACTGCTCCATCTGGCGTTTCATTCCCAGCATGTACCTCAGAAATTTAAGCCCCAGTTGTGGTCAAGTTACTTACCAACAACTTCCTAATTTCCTCCATAGCTTGAGTCACCTTGTCATCCACAGCTTTCTGTAGCTCTGAAACAGAAAACGTAACTGCTTCTATCGATCCTTTGAGATTGTCCACCTCCTTTCGTAACTCGTGCATACGAGTATTGTGATCACCCATTATCACGGATCCAAGGAACGAGATGCTCTGATACCAATGATACGACTCACTTAAATTGGCAGAAGAAGAGACAAAAATGAAGCTCACCTAAAGGACAAATTGGGAGAATTGTCCTTGAACAGTGTGCTTGAGAGAACTCTAATGGAGTTCTGAGATAGTAGACGAGAGAGATTAGAGAGAAGAGAAGAGAGAATTCTTATTCCAAAGTTTTCTAGACTAAACCCAAAATGGGGAAGAAACACATTATATAGGAAGATGTGGGAAAGTTAGTTATAACTAACTTTTGGAAGCCTTCTTCCTTAACAGACCAGTCACGTGCAGATCACGTGACTTCACTAACAAACTTTAACAACCAACTAATTCATCAACTAATTCTGTAACTAACTACGATTATTACAACTGAATTGAACTAAAAGGATCGTATCAATTTGGTTCTCTTTATAGCTTGATCTGGACATAAGTCCCAGATTCAGCTATCTCTTCCTTTCCCGCTACTCCTATCTATTCATAACTATCTTTTTACATATCTACATGAACAATAGGATAGTAGTTTAACTCTAGGAGCCTTCTCTTTAATTGTTGTTTCAACTTCCCTCGACAATGTATTTCCTATGTTATCAGTCGCGTGATTGTTTCAACATTCCTCTGTGTTGCTTGAAAGATTCGTGCATTCCTCTCTTGCCATATATAGTATATGCTTCCAGCTAGTGTCATCCTATAAATTTCTGCGTTGGAACTTCTGCCTTTACAGTGTTGTTCAACCCATTTCAATTCTTGATCCCACGTCATCACCTGTCTATGAACCCTCTGCCATTCCAACACGGCTGCCCATATTTGTGTAGAGAATGAACATTTGAAGAATAGGTGATCAATAATTTCTTCTTCTATGTGACATAGTGGGTAGGTAGCATCTTCCACGCAGCCCCATCTCCTCAATCTGTCCCTTGTTAGTAGTCACCTATGTGCAGCAGGAATAAGATGAATATCCATTTAGGTAGTCCAACATTGTTGCATATCAACCTTTTCCATGGCACCTTACTGAAATATCATCTAAGTTTCAAGTACATAGCCTTGGTTGGGAACTTTTCCATTCTCAATACCTCTTCTTCTGGGTAGCCAGCTTCCTCAAAGTATTTCTTGGCTTTAAGTATCTTCTGGATCACCCACGATGCTTGCTTTGGCTCAGCTCCCCACCATTGAATTATATTTCTTATAGTATATATGAACCCATTGAAGCCACCCACATTTTGTCTTTCTTCTTACATAGATTCCACAGTAGCTTTCAAATATCTGCTTTACCATATGCCTATATCTAACAAGTTTAATCCACTTGCTGCTCTTGGCCAACACAATTTGTCCCAGGCTAGAAGTGCTTTCTTTGTGACCTCCACACCTCCTGTCCATAGAAACCTTCAACACATGCTTTCAATCAAATGAATCAGTTTCTTGGGCAGTAGGAATATGCGAGACCAAAACACTTGAATGGAGAATAATACACTCTTAACAAGCTGGACTCTTCCTGCATAGGAAAGGATCCTAGTAGTCCAAGATTGTATTCTCCCTAACATTTTCTCAATAAGAGGCTGACATTGCACGAGTGATAGCCTTTTAGTACTCAAAGGTACCCCCAAGTACCTCACTGGAAGAATCACATTGGAGAAACCTAGCATTTGCAGTATTTCCTTTTGTATGTCGCATTGGCGACTAATCGAGAAGCTTGTGAGAATTCTTGGAAGCATTGATATAATAGTTGCATAGATATTGTATCTCCTCAACAGAACAGTAACAGATCATCAGCAAAACTAATATGTATTATGTTCAGCCTGGCCCACTTAGGGTGATAGTTAAAATTTGGATTCATCTTTAATGTCTTCAACAGTCTGGTAAAGTACTCCATGGCCAGTACAAATATAACTCCATGGTAAAGTACTGCATTGATATAAAACTCGCATAAGATAGTACATTATTTGGTTGGGGTGTAGGAATAAATAATATCAGTAATAAAATCGTCATAAGATAACATGGTGTTTTGTTGGCGTACTAAATAATATCTCCATTAAAATATGTGGGATTCTATTTCTTATTTAATACAGGATAAAATGTGGAATTAAAATACGTGTATTAGCAATGCAGAAATTAGACTATTTAAAGACAAAATGCCTGTTTAGAATAATTAATTCATATATAACAATCTCATCATTAGTAATCATAGCGTAACAATACCTTTGCTATCAATCACCGCATAAAAACGCTCATTATTAATCACCATATACACAATTGCTGCATTACTAATCCTCGCTTAACTTACTTTTTAAACCAAATGACCCCTAACTTTGTCATGTAGTAAATGCTCTATCTTTATTTTGTTGCAAACCTGTCGATACTTTTATAGGCTTGAAGTTCCTATACAAGGGGAGCCTTTGAAGGGCTCAGGTTGTTGTTAAAGAATGCTTGGCCAGTTAAATTATCCTAAGATCACACAATTTGACATTTTGCTTACTGTCAATTTGGGTAGCCAGTTTCTCCAACCTCGGCGTAATACTCATTTGAATGTAGTGGCTCACATTCTAAGGTATATCAAAGGTTCATATGGACAAGGTTTATCGTATGAAGATAGAAGACATGCAAGTATTTTTGGGTATCTTGATGTAGACTGGTGAGCTCATCTTCAGATGTTCCCTTCAAGGCATTGTGTTCTAATTTGAGGAAATCTAATATCATAGAATAGCAAAAAAGCATGGTGTAGTAATTAGACCAACCACAAATACAATATACCAAGCGATGAGTTTGGCTACACATGAGCTTATATTGGCTAAAGCGAATTATCCAAGAGATGAGGTGGGAGAGATGCATAATGAAATTGATATGTCACAATCAAGCTACAATACACATTGCGTTGAATCAATGCTTCACGAAAGAATACAACATATAGAAATAGTTTGTCATTTTATTCAACTAAAGACTGAATTGGGGTGCCTTGTGACATCAGTTAGCAGATGTTCTTACAAAATCACTTTGTTACTCTAGAGTTGATATATGTCACGACCCCCTCCCATAGTAGGAATATGATAGGCACTCGGAGGTTCTAAGCCAGCCCGACCGAACCATTCATAAGTTCTCTCACACTTAATTTAAACTTATCTTGACTACCTGAATTCTTGGTTTACTAATGTTGGGTTCACATTTTATGTTGTCCAAGTTCCAGATGTCCAGTCCTTTATGTGCTGGCGGTTTAAGTATTCCACATGAGTTGAGGAATGAGATGTTGTCTTCTTATATGATATTTGGCAATCCTCACCTAGTGACCAAACTTTTTTGGCTTGAGTTATCCCATGTTCCAATCTCTTTACATAGAAGATGGCAGGGAACGATCATATGCATGATATAAACATTTCAACTGAAGATCATAGGCAAGAAAACAACATCCAAACTTGAGGTGATTTTGGAGAACTTGGAACTTTTAATGGATACACTATAGAACCTTTGTAGGCACGGGTTTATATTGTAGAATTATCTTTAAAAATGTTTTATTGCCAATTGCAACTTTAAGGTGATCCAAATATCATTAGCGTGCATGTTGGATGCAAATGAAGATATCTTTCTATAACAGGGATATACTTGGTGCCTACCTGTTTGCCAGAACACCAGTGCTGACGATCTTAGATGCTATTACCTATATTAGTACATCTTGTGACAGTTAAGGGTAATAGAGATTTCTGAGCTTCTACTCATAGCTTCTTTTGAGCCGTTCTGTCTATGTTGTTAATTTGATTCATAATCTTGGCCATATAGGGTGCAGTGGGAGCCTTAACTTATAGTTTTTCCTCCTTTGAATTCTGGTTCTTACATTATTTTATATTCTTGTTTTATATAATTATCATCAGTCTTGGGCCATTGGTATCTTCTTCCAAGTTGAAAATAATCCTGGACATATACTTCTCATATTTTACTAGTTTATACGTGTATATCCTGAAGAAGGGGAATAAATTCTTTGACACGATTTAGATTAAAAAATATGCTTAATTTACACAATTATTTCTCTCTGGCTGTCAGTCACTCAGAAACTACTCAAGTAAATTGTTGATGTTGTGCTTGTATCACTTTGTTATGTTCATAGCTCAAACTGAAAGTGCTTCGGAGCTTTTACTATAAACATGATTTTATTTTTAATTTGTTTTCTTGGAAACATTTGCAGAGTTATTACCTAATTCTCTGTGGTAAATCTTAATTCTGTGTTTTGAGACCCATGAAGGTTGTATTCCTTTATTTTAGAACTCATCACTCTTAAGTTGCTCGGACTCTTCACTTTCGGTGCCGCACCCGCATCGATACGACGTGGGTGTGGGACCGGTACTGGATCTAGTCAACCGATTTTTGGTACTTTGACCAAAATCGACGAAAAAATTCGGGACAAATACAATAATTTTTCAAATCAAAACAAAAGTTAGGCACCCAAGGGTGTGGCCTAGTGATCAATGAAGTGGGTTGCGAACATGAGATCTCAGGTTCAAATACTAGCGAAGACGAAAACACTGGTTATTTTTTTCCATCTGTCCAATAAATAGAGTTACATGGTACCTGGTGCCAGGGGCGAATTTAGGGGGAGGGAACCCCCTTCGTCGAAAAATTGCACTGTGTATATAAGGCAAAATCTGTTTGTTACCTCTATATATGAAGTTTTGAACTCCCTCAACACAACCCAAAATAGTAGCTTAGTGGTCAAGGGGGTTCAAAACATCCCTAAGATCATATGTTCAATTCCCCCAGCTACAATCATTTTTACTTTTTTTTTTTGAACCCCCTTCGTGGAGATCCTGCCTCCGCCACTGCCTAGTACGGGTGGGAGGTAGCAGATATCCGTGGAATTAGTCGATGTGTGCGCAAGCTGCCCCATACACCACAGTTATTGTAAAAAAAATACTATGGTTAAATTGAAGAAAATGGAAACCTCATATATAGAAATTTCTATGTCAGTCATTTTCCTTTTATCTCCTTCTCGGATTATCCTCTTGATCAATATTTTCTCTTTCTCGGAGTACCTTTTAAGTTTTCACATAATGTCTCATAATGTAGATATATTTTTATAACTCTATTTTTAGATATTTGAATTAATTTTAGCTGAATTTTCGCAGCAATATCCATACGTGGATTCCCCTGAATAGGATCCGACCTCTAGATCAGCACCCTTATTGGACACCTGTACCCGAGCAAGTTAGCTAAATTTACCCTTTGTGTGGGTTGTGGCAGATGTTGATATTGCGTTTGTTATGAGGATGGTGATATTTTTAATTTTGTTTTCGCTTTTTGCATTGTCAATTAATGTCTCCTAGTTATGTGCTGTTTAATTTCGTCTTTTTATCTTCTTGCTGCGCTATTGAGTTGTCCTAGCTGGAAATAATTTAGGTAGCTTTATTTGTCGATGTAATATTGAAGCTTAAGGGGCTTTAGGTAGGAAAGCACCACATGGTTTGTTCATTAGATTTCGGTTGTTTCCTCCATATATCTTGTATGTTTACGCATGGTGGTGTTGTATTTTCTATTTGGCGAATATTACATATAGCGTAAGGAAAGATATGTGGTATTTATCTTTTTTATTTTGTTGTCCCTGTCTTGTGAAATCACCTCTTTTGTTATGTAATGCTAATTAATGCAGAGGAGAGAAGGCATTTTGTAGCTCAGAGTGCCGTTGCAAGCAAATCTCAATCGATGAGCAGAAAGACATGAGAGCCATGAAATCTCAATCGCCCGAGTACTCTGCCTCCCCTTGTTCTGGTCCGATGCAGTTTTCTACTGGTGTTGCTGTGGCATAAGTCTTGTATGGTTGGTACGCAACTCAAACTTATAAATGAGTTTATACAGCTTTTGGAAAACTAACCCAATAAGAAGATTTATGTTCAGTTTTGAGCAGGCAGTCTCTGTTGTTCAGCCTGCCCCTATGGAGAGGAAGAGGAAGAGGAAGAGGGCTTCGTATTTTTCTTAAACCCATAGACAATAGACAACATAACTTTTACATCTAATATCACACAAACATAAGTTTATAAACTAAATTTGTATGAAGTTTAATAAAGAGTGTTGTGCTAAAGTTGTGTTGCAAAAGGGATGACTTTGTTGATTTCTTCCCTTAGGATGCGTACCTATTTGATCAACAAGTGAAGCTGACACACCATCCAACCTGTAAACCAAGAACTGAATTGTATTTTCTTTTTTAAAAAACCACAAATAGATAAGAAAACTTACTGGTTCACATAGTTATTGTTATTGTTGTAAGGGAATTAAAAGGGAGGGTATACCCTTAATTCTTTATGCATGTTGTGTGGAGCTAAAATTTATTTAACTAAAGTGGCGTTTACCTACGGAAGACTAGTTTAGACAAGTTCATCCATATAAATTAATGATCGATTTCAGTGTTTTAATTCTCCAGATGTTCATACTTCATAACTGCAACAACTAGGTCATTCATTTTTAAACATCCCTTCTGTTGAAGCAAGCAAATAGAGAGAGCTAAAGTGCGCTGGTAGATTATTTAGGAAAAGATGTCCTTGTGTCTTATTTAAAGAATCAAATATGACAAGAGCCGTCGAAAGCTAGGGATGACAGCAAAATTCCACAATAAATCCTAATCACACAAAAGTCAAGTAGATTATGAGGACAATAGTGATTTGTCTGATTAATGGCTGTATATTTTAATTTTGGTATAAAACAGAATGTGTTCTCAAGGTGACAAGAAATGCATTCAAGTTTCCAAAGTCTGGGTAAACTGCCAATAGTTTGGTTGTAGTTTGTGAATTTGATGATGACAGTGACGGATCTGGTAAAATCGGTGGTGGTATTATCGGTAGGGTGGTATTGCGTAAAAATTGCGCGGGGCGCCCTATTTGGGTCCCCCATTTAACCTATACCCATATTTTTAAAATTATTTAACCTATACCCTAATTTTTACAACTTCAGGCGCCGCCTTTCTGATACATGTGCAAAACTTCAGCTTATTTAGTGCTAAAGTTTTTACAAATGAACTAAATAACTTCAGCATCTTCTGCTGAAGTTTTTGAAAAAGCTTTATTGCAAAACTAATGAATCCATGACAAAACTTCAACACTAGATGTGCTGAAATTTTTACAAATGAACTTAATAACTTCAACATCTTCTGCTGAAGTTTTTGAAAACGAACTAAATAACTTCAGCATCTTCTGCTGAAGTTATTGAAAAAGCTTTATGACAAAACTAATTAATCCAGGACAAAACTTCAGCTTATTTAGTGCTGAAGTTTTTACAAATGAACTAAATAACTTCAGCATCTTCTGCTGAAGTTATTGAAAAAGCTTTATGACAAAACTAATTAATCCAGGACAAAACTTCAGCTTATTTAGTGCTGAAGTTTTTACAAATGAACTAAATAACTTCAGCATCTTCTGCTGAAGTTATTGAAAAAGCTTTATGACAAAACTAATTAATCCAGGACAAAACTTCAGCTTATTTAGTGCTGAAGTTTTTACAAATGAACTAAATAACTTCAGCATCTTCTGCTGAAGTTATTGAAAAAGCTTTATGACAAAACTAATTAATCCAGGACAAAACTTCAGCTTATTTAGTGCTGAAGTTTTTACAAATGAACTAAATAACTTCAGCATCTTCTGCTGAAGTTATTGAAAAAGCTTTATGACAAAACTAATTAATCCAGGACAAAACTTCAGCTTATTTAGTGCTGAAGTTTTTACAAATGAACTAAATAACTTCAGCATCTTCTGCTGAAGTTATTGAAAAAGCTTTATGACAAAACTAATTAATCCAGGACAAAACTTCAGCTTATTTAGTGCTGAAGTTTTTACAAATGAACTAAATAACTTCAGCACCTCTGGTGAAGTTTTTGAAAAAAGCCTAGAATGCTGAAGTTTTGTGTGATTGCCTTTGCTACTTCAGACCCGTATGCCTGAAGTTTATGCGAAAAGCGGGTACGCTTGCAATTCTTTTTGCAAAGCGGGTATAAGTTAAAACGTGACCCAAAAAGCGGGTATGGGCGCAAATGCCTCTGGTATTGCCGATGGTGGTGAAATGGTGTTACATGGGTTGAAGAAGATGAGGGCGAATCTGTAATTTTGTATTTTTATTTTATTTGTAAGCTAGTGATACGTGTCACCATCTCATTGCTTCGTGACATTACACATCTTTTTACAAATTGGTCAAGAAAAAATTAGTGTATATTAGACACACTATTAAAAGGTTGAATGTGTAATATGATATTCTTGCTCAGAAAGTGGGTAACGAGGATTGATGTATAGTTCACATGGCTACTTATGTATTTTGTCATTTAAATATGATAAGACTTTAACATCATGCTTAATCGAACAAGAAGATGAATACAGTGAAACAAAATTAAGAGCCCGTTTGGACATAAGAAATTTTTTCTTTTTTTCAATTTCTTTTTAAAAAAAATTATGTTTGGTTATTAAAATCTTACAATTTTTTCAATCTCACTTGAAAATGCATTTTTCAAATTTCAAAAATTGGATTTTCAATTGAAAATGGGAAGGTTGCTATCCTTTAGTTGCAAACTATGTAGAAAAAAAAGTCATCCAAATATGTTGCAAAAATTATAACCAAATACACCTTTATCTTAATTTTAAATTTTAGTGAAATTTCAAATTTAAAAAAAAAATTTGGAATTCATGTCCAAACGCCTACTAAATCTTCATTCAGTCCCTGCCATATCAAGCTGGATCTAAAGATTGTGATTTATGTGAAAACATTCCAATCAAGGCGGGCATTTCATGTTTGCCAAGGTATCAACTCCAAAAGTTTCCCATTGCAATACTGCTTCATCATGGATGTACGTAATAAGAAAGTATTTACTAGGAGATAGATTTTGTTAAAGACGCATAAGAATGTATTACTAGTGGACAGATCTTGTTAAGGACGCATAAGAATGTTCAGTTGGTGGGGAATCAACAGATTCTTCTTCTTCTTCATGTTTTTTTTTTTTGATTTTTTTTTTTGAGAATGGAAAAAAGATCATGTTGGAGGCAAGACGAGAACACCACATCAGTTGCATTACCAATGGAATAGCTGAGCGAGAGAGAGTCCTTTTTGCCGAGAGTTTCTTTGTATTTTCTTTTCGAGTCATTACTTACACGCAACGGCGAAGCCAGAAATGTTTCTAAGGGTGTTCAAACTTGAAAGAACTAAAAAAGAATTCCCGACAAAGGGTGTTCAATATATACTTTTTACATGTTAAATCAATATTTTACTTATACACACAGTGTAATTTTTCGTAATATTTCAGTGAAGGGTGTTCAGTTGACCACCCTTTGGAAAGGGTGGCTTCGCCCCTGCTTACACGTAGACCTACTTGTAACAATGAGGGGTCATCGGACGTGTATGCTTCGGTAGAATATATATATATATATATATATATATATATATATATATATATATATATATAT
>ML277825.1:102498-115931 GCA_005239495.1 Nicotiana undulata
AATATATATATATATATATATATATATATATATATATATATATATATATATATTAAAAATGATTATAATAAATAACTTGGTATCCTAAACACTAAACGACTTGCATTAAATTCCTGGGTCCGTCTACTGTAAGTATATACATGACTAATATTAATCTTAGTTGGTCTTAAGCATACCTAAAGTTTGTTGGGTTGAATTTTCTTATAAAATTAATTACTAGAACGAACTACATAGAAATGCTAAAAATATTTCGAGATAAGTTGAATAATGCTATTTTTATACACCAACCTAATAAATAGTGCCTGATCCAAGCTAAGATCAACTTCTCTTGAAAAGAATCTAGGGGCCTTTAAAAGCATGAATGCTTCCAATATTAGCTAATTCATAAAATAATACTAATATTAGTTAATTATTATAAAATTCTACCAATATTAATCAGATTAGCTATTTGTATGTTTCTTAGAAAAAAAAAAGGATTACAGATCATTCATGACAAAGCTGGTTTTTGGACCGTATGAGAATTACTCTTGTTCTTTACAATGTACTCATAATTGTTACCATCCATATTCGTGTACGTTAAATCACGTGTAAGTTATTCCACGTAAATCTGAGAAGAGATTATCCTTGAGACGATAAGAAATTAATCCTATTGGTCTTAAATGATATAAAGATGTATAAGAGTCGTTAACATGTATTAGAAGTTAAACGAATCAAAGATGTCGTAACACGTATTTTCGGGTAAAACTAGAGGTGTTTAATATGTTAAGGATGTCGTGTTTTAAGTTATTTGAATCATATAATATATGTATCATAAGTCTTGAAGTCAAACGAGTTATGAAACAAAAGTAGACAAAAGTCGTCACAAGTTACGTTCATAAATTTTAATGAAATTTAGGTCTAATGTAAATGATATTTTCTTTCGATTTACTTGGATTTACGGGGTGACCTACCTATCAAATTGTAGATCTACGAGTCTAGTTTCCAACGCATTAAACTATTCATTGATACGATAACGGAATAGAGAGATATTCACATTTTCGTGAGACTGTGCAAGCAACTCGGTTGAGACCCACTTGAGAGGGCCACCGACCTTACTTCTTTTAAAAGATGTTACAACCTCATTTCGGGTCATTTCTCATCCAAAACCCTCTCTAACATATCTCAAGATCCCAAGAACCAAACTCAAGAGAAATCATCTCAAATCATCATCAAAAGTGTTAAAGACTACAAGAGAATGCTTCTATGATGTTGTGAGGGCTATTGTGAGCTAAGTTGACATGGGGTTTTGAGTTGTAGATTCTTTCCATGTTATGTATAATATCTTCTTGATTGTGCCTAAGGTTAATCTTGTTGGTTGTTTTGCTTGAGTCAAAAACCATAAGTTAGCATTTGAAAGAACATGAGATATGGTTATCTTTTTGGTTGGACTGTTTTGCAGCTAAATATATGGTTTGTGGTGGCTGGAAGTTATGAGAAATAATTTGATAATATTGTAGCTGATGTTGTTAAGCTTTTCTAGGTGTTAATTAAGTTGTTGAAGAAGAAAATATGAAAATTAAGTGATTGACGATAAAAGCTAAGGTGCTAGGCGTATGAGGCTGTTTTGGAAGGCATTTTGTAGATGTTTTGAACTCCGAATCATATAATACATATAAGTATAATGTTTTGGAATGCATTTCGTGTATGTTTTGAAATAGGAATCATATAATACATATAAGTATAATGTTCTGAAGGTTGTAAACTAATCTACGGAATAAGAGTTGGATTCAATTTATATTTTGTTATTAGTAAAAATGAGCTTGCCGCTCAGTATGATTGTTAAGATAATCGGAGAAGCTCATATTGGATTAAATTGTTGTTGTTGCTATTGTTGGTAATAGTTGATGTTGTTGGGCTGTTTGGTGATTGTTTTAACTTGTGGGAAGTCATATAAATATGGGAGGTGCTGTTAGTTTCATCGTAAGATAGGTTGCGATTGATATATACTAGTTTCTACGCTTAAACGATAACAATAGTATTATTTCTCTTCTTGTAGACTAAGGAGTTGTGAGATTTTCATAGCTTGAGGTTGGGCAGTATATACAAGGTATGTGAGGGTATCCCTTTCCATCTTTTGCACGACTTCGATAGTACATAGTGTAACGAACAAACTTCCGAAGATACTCCACTCTTAGAAGCTAGCAGTACTTACATTGTTTTCCTTCTTATGTAACGATTGATGTTGATGTTACTTCTCTTATTCTTATGTTATTAATGTTGTTGGTACTTCCTGATTCTTATAAGATTCATGATGAAGAGTTAGTCCTAATAACGTGTATGGAGGTTACCCACCTTACGTCACTCCGAAAGGTTTAAAACGCGATCCCATGAGTCTAGTATGCATTATATATATGTATCTATTTTACTCTATCGAGCCGCGCTATAGTCGGCCAGGTACGACACCTATTGTGCAACTACAGATCATTTGGATTTTACCGAGCTCCACATGGTCGGGTACGATTCTATCGAGCCTTATGATGGTTGGGTACGTTTTTACCAAACTTATTACGGCCATGTACGATATGATGATGATGATGCCTACAGAGGCATGTATTTTTAAAAGTGCGTGTGTGTGTGTATGTATATATATATGTGTATGTATGTATGTATGTATGTATGTATATATGTATGTATGTATGTATGTATGTATGTATGTATGTATGTATGTATGTATGTATGTATGTATCATGCATTTTATGTCAGTTGCCCTCAGAGGCACTCAGATGTTACATGTTGTATATTCTCTATACATGTTTACAATACTATTCTTATTTATGCTTTCCTGCCTTACATACTCATTACTTTATTCGTACTGACGTCCCTTTTATTTGTGGACGCTGCATGTCGTCCTGCATGTCCTAATAGATAGTTAGACAAAACTCCCCCCACCGCAGTAGGCTGCCTAGTTAAGTGGTTATTGGCGAGATCCCTTCTCCGGACTTGTCGTGATCTTGGTATGCGTTTTTGTTATAGACATTATGGGTATGTCGGGGCCCTGTTCCGAGAATGTTGCAACACTTATGTTTCTTTAGAGACTCATAGACATGTGTCGACTCATGTACAATGCTTCTGCCATTCACAAATCCAGCTTGTTCCTATGAAATTAAGTTAGGCAGCATATCGACCAATCTTTCATGAATGACTCTTGAAATGATTTTATAGACAAAGTTACATAAACTTATAGGTCGTAGATCAGAAAATGTGCTAACTTCATTTTTCTTTGGCAAGAGAACCAAATTAGTGTGTGTCACACTTTTCGGAAGCTGTTGTCTACTGAAAAAAGCTAGCACCATCACAAGAATGTCATCTCCTATAATCTCCCAACACGACCGATAAAAGAGTCCAGTAAAACCATCTGGACCTCCTGCTGCTTCCCCACTTAATCCAAAAACTGCTTGCCTGACTTCTTCTTTCGTAGGGATGCTGTTTAGTCTCTCATTTTGTTCCTCAGTCACCAAAGCTGGCACATGTTCAATAATATCAAAAACACTAGGAACTGAGTTTTCACAGAATTGTTCCTGATAATATTTGACTGCTTCTTCTGCAATTTGATCTTCCTCTTCTACCCAATTCCCAATACTGTCCTTGATTCTTGTGAGCTTTAACCTCTTCCTTCTTCCATTGACTTGTGCATGGAAATTTTTTGTGTTTCTATCACCATCCTTGAACCATGCTATGCCGGACTTTTGCTTCCAAAATTCTTCTTCAAGTGTAAGATACTTGATCATCTTTGCCTGCACTTTCTGAAGCCTAGGTCTATTCATTTGTGTAGGGTGAGTTTCAAATTGCCTTCATGCACCCATACAACCTCCTCTAGGCTTGCAATTCTCTGAAAAATATCACCAAATGTTGCTCGACTCCAAGTAGACAGTGCTTTCTTCACCTTCTTCAATTTATGGTTGAATAAAGTGAAAGGATTTGCACTGAAATCTGCATTCCAGTTCTGTCTAACAACATCTTTGAATGAATTATTTTTTGTCCAGAAGTTCAAAAATCTGAATGATTTTTTGATTGGAGCAACTTCAATATCACACTTCAAGAGCATAGGTCTGTGATCAGATCCTATCTTGGAGAGATGAGTAACCTCCAAGCCTGGGAAAGTCTGTTGAAGTTCTACATTGCCAAAGCATCGATCCAGTCTCTTGAAAATACAACCTCCTCAGATCGACCATTCCACCAAGTGAAAATGCTCCCTTTGAAACCCAAATCTGACAAGTTACATGTGTTAATACAATGTCTAAAATCATCCACCTCATGAATGGACACTGGTAAACCACCATACTTCTCTTCTTCATCCCAAATTACGTTAAAGTCTCCTCCCACAAGCCATGGTGTATTCATATCTCTAGCCATTTCATACAAGGAATCCCATAGTTCAATTCTTTCTAAAACATCACATTTAGCATAGACTAGAGTAAGAATCAACTCCACATGAGTTTCTGTATGGAATAACTTAAAAGTCAACTGCTTCACCATGTTGTACATTATTGTTACCTCAAATACTTCATCTATGAATGCCCATATTTTGTTCGATACATTAACTACAACTTGAGCCAGACCAATTCTTCTCCTATATCTCTCCACTTTGTTAGCATGTTGCATAGGTTCCATAATGCCAATAAATTCAAAATGTTTCTATCTATGCATGGTAATCAGTCTCTCAAATGATTGCATGGTATTTACAGATCTAATATTCCATATTAAAGCATACATCACTGATTTTGTGATTTAGTTAAGGTTCTCCTAGTTTGTACTCCACCAGCTGGAACAATGAATGTTTCCTTTGATTGTTTCTTTCTCCCCTTTGCAACAGACTTTACCTTCTCTATATGTCTAGGTGACAGTTCCCCTTGCCTAGCCATAATGAGAAAATTTTGAGCCGTGGATTCTTCATCCATGTCTTTAGAAACATGTTCATCAAGGACCTCTAAGCCTTTTGTATCTACTGCAACTATTACATCTGTATTCCTCTTAGCTATAGTTACAACTTGATCCACACCTTGTTTTTTAGTTAGATCCTGCTGCCTTCTGTAATTGTGTTTCTTTTACCTGTTTCATCCCTTTACTACCAGCATGATCACTTCTATGTTCTTTCCCTGCTCCACCTGGATCAATATCATGTATTTCTGCTCCTTTATCAACCACTTCTTCTACTTCCTTTCCTGTTTCTTTGGTCATATCTGCACTGCTAAGATTCACCTCTTTGTCTACTAAATTATGTTTCTCATTGATCTACTTTGAATTTTTTGTGCCATTCACGCATTGATCGTCATCATCAATTGCATCTCCACCAACTTCATTTTCGCTTTGCATCTTATCAGGAATTTCACCCTCCTCTGAGTCTTCTTCTATTTGATTTGCCCAAAGCTTGGCTCCTTTCCAATTAACCTTCTCATTACTCTTGAACTTCTCATAATCTGGATCTTCTATCTGCTCTTTGTCTATATTTTTGGCTAGTTCTCCATTTACTCCAGTATCTTGTGTTGGTACATCTTGACATGATGTGTTTACAGCAACTATGTTCCCATTGAAAGTTCTCTGTACCCATTGTGTAGTAGATTCTTTGTTCTGCTGTTCATGAATTGACTTTTCATTGTTTCTTGCTTCTTCTTGATTGCCAATCCTAACGCCTAGGACTTAGAACTGGAGCCATTGAATTAATACTCTGCCCAACAGTAGCATGGTTTCCTGTAAGACCCCAGAAAATTTTGTTAAGCAATATAGGATTCGGGGTGCCAGGTAGACTAATTGTAATATTTTATGTGCTTTAAATATGATGTAAATGAATTAGATGTTGTGAATAAGTGTCTGAGTCATATAATAAGTGATGTGAGGTCCAAGGGGAAGCCTAAGGCTAAGCCAAATGGGAAAATTTCATAACAGGCTAAAATTCCAAAGGTATTTGCACCAGTCCACACTTTGAACGAGCATATATAATTATCTATAAGGTATTAGGTGATTAAAAAGCTATCAAATGAAAGGTCTTTGAGTCTAGTTTCCAACTCTTCAAACCTTTCATCATTTGGACATTCCTACGCAAAGTTATGATCGAATTACCAAAGGCTAAAAACATGCAATCCTGTGTCAAATCTGCGATCGCATTCCTGTCGCATTTTTGACTCTGCGATCGCAGATCTATCGCAGAGTGGGCCAGTGTAGCCCATTTTTGGGCACCTATTTTGCGATGCATTCTGGGGCCCACATTCCTGTTTTGCGGTCCATTCTGCGATCGCATACCCTGTTCTGGAGGCTTATTTTTCCTATTTTTATAACCCGACCCCATTTTCATAAATAGGTTTAGGAGCTTCATTTGGGGTCATTTTCTACTGATTTTAGAGAGTGATGAGAGCATATAGAGAGAGAAATAAGTGGCCTAACTTCATAATCATCCAAATCTTTCTCAAGTCTTCAAGAATCAAGAAAGATAATCATAGATTGTCCTCCATCCGGGTAAGTCCTACTTCCAAAAATTTCATGCAAGAGGTTAAGGGTTCAAATATGTGGTGGGGGTTAGAAATAGGCCATGCATGTGGGACTAAGTTGTAGTATGTGATGTTAAAGAACTAATTTGGGTAGTTCATGTTAAAATTGGTTGAGGGAAGAAGGAATTACCATTTCTAAACCTTGTAGTCTACTTCACATGTTAGGTGTTTGATGAAATTCCTAAGAGAGTTACACCATGGGTAATCTTCCTAATTATTAATCGATTTCCGCTATCTCCTTATAGATTGTTATGGCTAGAGGTGTTGGTGTATTGTATAAACTTAAGGAAAAGCTCTTTGAGGTATGTATGGCTAACTTTAACCTTTGTAGAATCCTCTTGTTGGTGTCCGAGCATTTGGTGTGAGTTTCTTGCTTGAGCATATGTGAATTGATTGTTCTAATGTGTTGAGACGTAAGATTCTATTCTCTGATTGTCCTAGTTGATTTCCATGCCACCATGCTATATGAGATTGTAAAAATGGTGATTTCTTGTGTTTACTCTATCATGTGCAAAGCTTGATAAATGGTGAATACATTGGTATGAAGGGATGTACCGCCAAATGAAAGAAATGAAAACGATTCAAATTGTTGAATGTATCTAAGTGCTAAATGCTGTGTAGTAAATAATGGAAAGGAAATATGGATCTATCTAATGGAACTATATGTTGATGCTCGTTATATGCTTGAACTTATCAATGTGAAGGAAAGTGGTACTAAATGAGTGAAAATGGTAATGAACTCAATTGTTGAATGTATCTAAGTGTTGAGGGCTGTGTAGTGAATGATGGGAAAGAAAAGTGAATTGAATCAACTAATCTAAATGGTTATGGTGTACTGTACATGACTCACGGCTTGGTAGAGATTATTGTGCCTTTGCTTTCATGTGGCTGTTCGGTTGTTATGAATTTACATCCTTGATGATGAAAATATTTGTGACTGAATTGATTGGTTGAAGTTGCTATTAAATACATTGTTGAACGTATCAAAGTGCTAAAGGCTGTGTAGCAAATGATGAAAGTAAATATGGACTATTTTTAGTGAGTTAAATGATTATGGCAACACCATATATGAATTACTGATTGGTAATGATCATTGTGCCTTGATTTCACATAGTTATGGTGAATTTTTGATATGAACTTGGGTTCCTTGTAATGAAGATCCTTGTGATTTAATTGTTGGTGATTGTTGTTATGAAACGTGATTGTCTGATGGGATCGGGTTGCACGCCGCAAGACGAGGAAATAAGGGTGAGTGAGGTAATAAGGGTGGCTGAGGTAATAAGGATGGAACGTGATTATGTTGAAATGAGAATATGTGAAATTCTTGAATATGATGGCATTGAAATGAGAATCTGTGAAACCCTTGAATATGGTGGTATTGAAAGGAGAATCTGTGAAACTCTTGATTTTGGGTTATTTTTGTTTCTGTGCAATACTTGTCTGATTCTATTAACTGCCTCTTATCTGCGTATTGCTTGATTGTACTTAGGGTAACGTTTTTTCATACATACTAATACTATTCCACAATACTAACGTCCCTTTTGCCGGGGCGCTACATCTTTTATATGGATGTAGGTGGTTCCATAGCAGGTAGCTCAGTTCGCCGTTAGTGGTGCCTCCTCTTCATCTTTTCAGCAGTTCTGGTAAGCCCCATTTCCTCTTGGGGCCGTATGTGGACTAGATCATTCTCTTTTGCTTATGTTGTAAAAGGTATAGTCGGGGCCTTGTTACCGGCAAGTTTATGTAAAACTCCTAGTGCTCTTAGAGGCTCCGTAGACACTGTGTGGGTTGTATATATGTATATTTTGGGCAGTAGTTGTACTCACTCGTAGTTGTGGATTGCATCGGAAAAGTTGTATGTATTATATATGTTTTGGATTATCGAAGGTTGAAAGTTAAAAGAGGAAAATGAACTTATGTTGTAAATCGTACTTTGAATCTAAATTCGGCTAACTCACATGAAATAATGTATGTTATGAACACCGGGTAATACGTTGGGTAGGAAAGGCAATCCAGGTCCGCTTGACTGGGTTCATCCGGTTAGGCGCCGGTCTCGTCCCTCAATTTTGGGGCGTGACAAACTTGGTATCAGAGCCTAAGGTTTTAAAGTGTCCTAGGATGTCTCGGGGCCTTGTCTAGTAGAGCCCTTCTTATCAGTGTGTTGTCGACCACATCTATAATTAGGGGGCTACATGGACATTTAGGAATTTCACCCTTCTTTGATACTCCAATCGTGCGATAGAGCTCAAGTTAGGGAGTTAGCTTTCTATCAAAACCTTACTCTCAAAATGGGTAATCATGATACCATAATTCGCGTGTTTGAAGCCATGAGGAGGGAATGATCCCACCATTAAGTCCGAAGGGACTGCCCAAGGGCTTGTTAGGAGAATGTATTGAGCTGTGGAGGGATTCGTAGAACCTATCGCTAAGAGGGGAGTGCCCTTGTCCCTATTGATGTCCCTGCACCACCAAATCCTATAGTTAATCGGTATGGTACCAACATACTCTTGTTGTATATGTACATCCATATTGAAGAACTTTCATAGGCATGGTCTTAATAAATGTTGAGTCACAAACCATTGCATGCACCTACTCTTTGAACGAGATCCAATATTTCGTGAATCCACCCCACCGCAAATTTCTTTATATGCAATCTCTTATGACATCGAGCTCTATAATCATGTCCTTGAATTGAGTTGTAGCTATAGAATTACCATTTCCAACATGCCTTTCTAAACTCTAACAAGGGACTATACCCGAAGAATTTCTCATCGAATGAAGGGATGAACCATTATCATATTTTCGCACAAAATAAAAAGATATCTTTTCTTGACCCTTTTTCTTCGGGTTTCTGCTTCAATATGAATGTTGATATAGGTGAAGATCTTGCTTTGTTTCATCATCATCTCTAGTATGGTAGTGCCCTCGCTCTATCTTTGTTGAGGCTTCCATTTTGGCCCAGTGGTCGGAATCAGCTAGATTTTTATTTGCTTGGCGAGAATCTCCCTCTTCTCCGACAGGTTATTTTCTGAATTTGGTCTGCTCAATTACTTTTAAACATTATTAAATCTCCATCGAAGCTAGGGTCCGTCGAGCCTCCATGTAGCTGGATCGTGCTACTTATTCTTGTTGCTCATCTTATTCTTGAAGGTTCTTCTTCTTTTGGTTATAAGGAAGACGAGCATTTTCTCTCCTCCGTTGGATTGCATAATACTTGTTTAAGTGTCATTATATGTTAATTGATTCATGTTGCTACGAATCCAGCTAATTTTTTATGTTTGTAGTGGCTCCACTAGCCGTGAAGCTCTTGAGTTACTCTTAAAACCTCAAGTTTTTTTTTGATTAGCTAGTCTGACATACCCGACTTTCCTCTAGTTGTTGACTCATTCCTCAGTTCCATTCTCAAGGGATGAAGGAACAACATAATTGTGTGCTTGGTATCTAGAAATACAATTTCTTTTATCAATGGTGATCCACCCTAATTCTGTACCAATTCCACTGAATCCATAAAATGGGATAGATGTAATAATACCTTTATTCTCTAGCTAGCTAGTTTTCGGTCCTCTGATATTACTGAGGTTTTCAATATTCTGACATAACTAAACAAGGATATAGGATTATAGGTGGCGGGGGCAAGTCAATCCATCCTCATACTTTAACTACGAGCCTGCTTCATTCACTATCGATTATACTATCCCTTCTCAATCCTATTCCCTTAGAAGCACTATATTTAAAGGTTGAACTCTGAACCAGAAAGAGTAGCTCTAATTTTAAAATACTTCTTGATATCTGGTCAATGGATTAATAAATGTCACAAGTTACGCGGGTTACCACTTCACTCCAAGTTCATCAAAGGTTTTGTAGAAGGGTGTTGTGAAGCTTCATTGTGAAGTAGAGTCGCTAGCCATAAGTGGATTTTTTAATTTTGGAGCTATACATCATGTGACTATATGCTGAGTTCTTCTTTAAAAAACGTAAAGGTCCTCGTAATCCCTTATATTATCACCTTTCCTAGTGGTTACAATGTAAAGGTCACTTCTATAAGCTCTCTCACTTTCTTTTCATTTGTCTTTCATCATGTGTTGTTTACCCGTAATCTTCAATGCGATATTATCTCAATTTCTCAACTAGTTATCCAACTATATGATCTGATTTAATTAACCTCACTTTTATGTACTCTACAAGCGCCCTGGGAGTGGGCAAATTTCCCCTTTACTACAGACTTCTAAATGTCTTCAACTCTGTTTAAGCTTGTTGATTCCAAATGGTGTTCTTAGTTGTGCTGCCTTACTATCTATTTTCATCTGGTAACTCTCCTTGTGAATCTAATTTTATGCCTTATGGCATCAAGAGTCGGGGTATGTTCCTTTTGTTAGGATAAAAAGATATTGCTCGCACTCCTTATGAGATTTTCTCCTAAACAATCATCTACCTGCTCTACTTGTCCATGTGACTAGATAACTTAGGTTACTCTTCTCCGATAAGTGCATCAAGACTTCTCACCCTTTCATAATTATTCATACGGTCGCTTCGAGGCCTTATTCTACACTAGCTCGTAATGATTTTGAGTACTTTCTCGCCATTGTTGATGATTTTCTAAGGCTACGAGGGTATGTCTCATGAGTTCCAAAAGTAATGATTTTCCTTAAAGTTCAAGCTTAAATTGCCATGATTTCAAACCAAAGTGTGTCCTATTTTCAAAAGTCTTAAATGGGTCGGATTTGATGAGGTTTTGTGACTTTCTACTCACTCGACTTCTAGGAGTATTGACAACGTCATGGTCATGTATGGGGAATTTTGCTACCTGTGGCATTCCACCGCCTTAGGAAGGGTTATATTGTTCGAATTATGATAATATCATAAGTAGATGACTTCTTTTCCATCCTCATGCGCTTGTGGCATAGAGTCCTTGTGTCGCTTATTGTTAGGAGTGAAATCAAATTCCACGTATTTCAATTGCGGCCTCAATCACACCCATGTTGCAAGAGTCTTACCATTTGAGCTCAACTACTTACCTTACACTCAGAGACAGAGCTGGTGTATCCTACTTGCTCACTTCTTTAAAAATCTCAAGTTCACATACATGGTATCCACCTTATCTAAGAATACTAGTTACCACTATGTTTCATTTATCTGATAATTGATGTAGTCACTTGGACTAAACCATGTCAGCATCATTAATAGAAATCCTCATGTCTCTTAGCATATAATCTCATGAAATACTCTACTCAGCACATTAATGGATTCCTGAATAATTCCAGCCCAATCTTGAACTCCGTTGCTCCTCACTGTAGTTGTTATTGAAGGTTCAAATGTGTCAAAGTCACCCTGTGATCTCATATATTCAGTAGGTAATTTTATGGTCAATTTATTATAGAACATCTTAGAGTAATCGTGAAGGTCACCATGGGTTTAGTTTGGGTGTTCGCATAGAGATTTAGAATTCAGGAGGGTGAATCGGTTATTCTCAAAATTTTCCCCTATAGATGTTATGTGAATTGATAATGAAGGGTACATAAGAACATTTCCCATTAGGTCGCACTAGGAGTATGATGTTTCCGCATAGTTGTTTCTCATGTATTTGTGTTTTTCATATGTCCATGTCTAAGAAGGTAATTGGATATCCTTTGTGTATCATTCTGGTGTAGGTTATTGAAGGTGAAGTTAATGGGTAGTCAGCTTATGCGAGGTATCTAGCTGTCATCCTTGTTAGGTAAGTTTAGGGGTTGGGATTGCCTCTGTGAATGTGTTATGGCAAAGCTTGTAAGTCGAGGAGGCCACCTTGAAGGCCGAAAGTGTCGTGGAAGGAAAATGTTTTCGCTTGGTTGTATATCAATTAGTTTTGACTTGAAAGGTACCTTATAGGTGTTATGATCTGAAAATGTGCAGTCCATGTTCAGGCGTCATTATGATAATGTAGTTTTTGTGATGCTGAGAATTAGTGTTATGGGTATATACATTGTGATGCTTTGTCGAGTTATTGATGAGTTTCTAGGATGGTTTTGGGTGATCCTCTAACAGGAGGATATGCCTAGTTACAAAGAGATGCTGTCGAAATTTCTGAAAAATTTGGGAGTTAGTCAAAATTTAGGGACTTGCGGTAGGATAGAAAAGAGATATGTTATGTTAGGTGTTTGGGTCAGGCTATACCTCTCATTCGAGGACGAATTATCCTAAGCGGGGGAGAATGTAAGACCCCGGAAAATTTTGTTAAGCAATATAGGATTCGGGGTGCCAGGTAGACTAATTGTAATATTTTATGTGCTTTAAATATGATGTAAATGAATTGGATGTTGCGAATAAGTGTATGAGTCATATAATAAGTGATGTGAGGTCCAAGGGGAAGCCTAAGGCTAAGCCAAATGGGAAAGTTTCATAACAGGCTAAAATTCCAAAGGTATTTGCACCAGTCCACACTTTGAACGAGCATATCTAATTATCTATAAGGTATTATGTGATTAAAAAGCTATCAAATGAAAGGTATTTGAGTCTAGTTTCCAACGCTACAAACCTTTCATCATTTGGACATTCCTACGCAAAGTTATGATCGAATTACCAAAGGCTGAAAAAATGCGTTCCTGTGTCAAATTTGCGATCGCATTCCTGTCGCAGTTTTGACTCTGCGATCGCAGATCTGTCGCAGAGTGGGCCAGTGTAGCCCAGTTTTGGGCACCTATTTCGCGATGCATTCTGCGGCCCAAATTCTTGTTTTACAGTCCATTCTGCGATTGCATACCCTATTCCAGAGGCTTATTTTTCCTATTTTTATAACCCGACCCCATTTTCATAAATAGGTTTAGGAGCTTCATTTGGGGTCATTTTCTACCGATTTTAGAGAGAGATGAGAGAATATAGAGAGAGAAATAAGGGGCCTAACTTCATAATCATCCAAATCTTTCTCAAGTCTTCAAG
>ML277828.1:4836-54920 GCA_005239495.1 Nicotiana undulata
TGTTATTGAGGTAAGTAAATTCCATGGTTTTACTAGTTTCAAACATCAATTCCTAGTTAAATTCCCTACTAAATTGTCAAAATTTATGGAATTAGGTAGTAATTTTAGGGCTTTTGAGGATTTTGTGATTTTCCGTTTTAGGCCATGAATTCAAGTAGAAATCACACATTAATGATCCTTAAGCTATGGGTGAGTGATCCCTTCGTGAATTTTTGGAATTTGAACATGCGGGACCGGGGTTGGAATTTGGGAATTCTACAACAATAGCGATTTTATTGAATAACTAAGATAATTTCCCACATTGTGCATGCATTGATTTAGTTTTACACCTTTTGGCTAGTTGCGGGTCTCGGGTGTAGAGTTCGGAGTTTCGGGCACAATTGTGGTCCGAGGGGTAGATTCGACACAAGGTGAGTCTATTTTCTAACCTTGTAAGAGGGAATTGTCCCCATAAGTGATGTATATGCTATGTGTAAATTGTTTAGGGGGCTACGTACGCACCAAGTGACGAGAGTCTGTACGTAGCGGCTATCATTGTTATGTCTGGGTAGTTAGGCCCACATCATGTCTTATATGCTTCCTTGTAATGCTTTATATGATTCATTGTGACGCCATATGTACTATGAGATCATGTTTTGTATAGTATTGTTCCTCTGAGGCTTTATGGAAATTGTTGAATTGAAAGGAATTTGTTATGGAAAGTAAGTTTTATAAGATATTGTGTGTGCATGTGACCGCTTCGCAATTTACATTCCGCGAGCGATGTGTGATTTTCCCCACTCTTATGGGAGCGGGCCGTACGCCACGGCGGATTGAAAGGTGCACTTTTGGGATGGGCCGGTCGATCCCCGGCAGTGCACAGAGATGACATAATTGAGAATGCACTCTTGGTACGGGTCGTTCGATCCTCGGCAGTTCATGGACGAAGTTGTACTATGATATGATATGATATGATTACATTGAAAGACGCACTTTTGGGACGGGTCGATCGATCCTCGGCAGTGCGTAGTTATGATTATGGTAAGCATGCACTTTTGGGACGGGTCGGTCGATCCCCGGCAGTGCATAGTTATTCTTCCCTTATGACTCCGCCCGGTTGTCTTATTCCTGTGTGCGCATGATTTTTTTGCATTGTTTTCATGGATTTTTACTTGTATGAGATATCTTTGGGAAAGGAAGTGGCCATTGTTATTGTTCTAGTATTTTCTTGGATTTCTGTGCTTTATACATAATTGCTACTCACTGTCTTACATGCCTACTGCTTTATTTGATCTTTGTTATATCATGCTGTTGGACCTTAGTGAGTGTCAAGTCGACCTCTCATCACTACTTCTTTGAGATTAGAAGGGATACTCACTGGGTACATATTTATTTAATATGTACTCATGTTGCACTTCTGTACTTAACTGTACAGGTTCTGAGGCTGGTGCATCTGGTTATCAGACCAGATCCTGATAGTGACCGTAGCGGACTTGACTTCACGGTGAGCTGCTTCCTCTGGCGATCCCCAGCAGCACCCTGGAGTTTCATTTACTTTTGTTATTTACCCCGTCTATTTCACCCAGACTGTGGATTTGTATCTATATGTATCTTGTGTATTCTGATAGTTGCCCGCGACACTCGTGACACTAGTTCCTGGCACACACGTAGTGGATATTTTGGGTTTTGGGTTGTGTAGGCATACATATGCTTTATTTTGGCCATGTATTGTTATGATTTTATTTTCATATCAAGCTATCACCATGTTTAATCGTTTTAAATTGGTAAAAATTGACTTGTTTTAATCAAATGGGAAGGGTCACTCCTAGTGTAATTCATATTAGCTTGCCTAACCCCGTCGTTGGGCGCCATCGCGACTTGGATTAGGATTCTCGGCCGTGACAGTGCATGTGGTAATCCTCTCGCAAATTCTTGCAAAGCCTGCCCCACGTATTCAGCAATCATTTGCCTTATTTGATCTTGCTCTATTGGTTGCTCATTATTGTTACGATGGTTATCAGATCTTTCAAGGGATGATTCCCTCGAAGCACGTGGTATTCCTCGAGGAGATGGAACTGGGGTTCCATTTTCTTATTGGTTGTTGTCGTCATTGTTGTTGACGTTGTTGTTGGAATTCGACATGATTTAAAGGATATCAGTTGGTAAACGCACTATGATTATCAGTGTCCCGGCAACAGAACCAATTTGTTTAACCAAAGAATGAGATTCCTTAACCAAAGCTATTTTAGGATAAACGTGGATTACTAATAATCGAGTGAATAATATAATGAATAAAAGAATAATAAGCAGTATAGAATGCAGAAAAGTAAAGCAGTTTGTATTCGAGAATTCCCCCCCCCCCCCCCTATGGGTTACACTTCTTCCCTTTTATATAGGGATTTCCTAGTATAACGTTTTGGTTCCTGTAATGATTGCTCATTAATGGCTAATTATTATATTAATGAGGCGTTACAAAGGATCATCAAAGGATAGTCGTAATTGTTGTATAAGAGTTACGTAACGTATAAGTCATTAACTGTTGATTCTCGAATCTATCTGTAGCTTCGTCTAGGTTCACTATGACCGCATCCCTTCTTCTTCATTAGGCTTCCTGCGGCTGATGCACTCGTGGGTTTATTGATCGTGCCTCTTTATTTCATAATTTCCTGTAAAATCATATCCATCTGTGGCGTTTTTCTTGGTCCACGTAGCTGGCTGAGTTGTCAAGGACTTGCTTACGTGTAACACTCTTTTTTACCAATACATCATGCCCTTTCCTGCGCATGTTTTCCATGTGCATATCCAGGTACCAGCACCCAGTATCGTTGCTAGGAGTATTACTAGCAGCTGCCACGAGACCGCAAGGTAATTCTGCCGCGTCCGCAGAATCTCACGAGTCCCCTTCTACTCTAGCATAAGATTAGTTGACTTATGTATTTTTCCAGTATTTCATTGTATAGAGCTACATTTAGTACAAAGCTTGTGACTGTAGTGACGTTCCGAGCTTTGGGAAGTGAAGTTGTTTATGTCGAGCGGCTGAGTTATATGTTTCTTTTTCTTTTCTATTTAAATTATTATATTGCTTTTATTTTTTCGTAAGTTTTAGGCTTACCTAGTCGTAGAGGCTAGATGCCGTCACGAGACCGATCGGAGGGTAATTCGGGTCGTGACACTTTGTAGTTTAATATTTGGGAGCTAAGGAACTTACCTGTGGTGGAGTAAAAAATGTTGACATTTACACCCGACATTGTTGATGTTTCTGAGCTCTCATTCATCAAATGCTTTTTCTTCCCTTTGTGAAATGTAATTGTCTTCCATTCTTCGTTGATCTTGGATGTTTGCTCCTGCATGTAGCCACTCTTCTCATTGTCTCCTTTTAATTTTGTTACTAGGTTAGATGTTTGCTGCTTAATCTTGGTGCACTGGCCTGTTGAGTGAGCTAGATGTCCACATTTGAAATAAAGAAACTTGTCACCCTCATATAAGATTTGTTGTTTATCGGATCCTATCCACACATTAGATTTAACTGGTTTGTTCAAAGGTAGTTCGACACAAATTCTGGCATAACGCCCACGTAGAGTTGTTGATGTGCAGGCATCAACTTTAAGTAGCCTTCCAATTGTGTTGCCCACTTTTTCAGAATTTTCTCATCATAAAACTCTGTGGGGAGCTGGGGTAGGCGTATCCAAATTGCAGTGAGTGTTTGTTTGGCTTTTCAAGGTACAAAATTTTGTTCCCAGCGTTGCACCAATAAGAAGTGACCAAAGATGAACCACGGTCCATTTTGTAATGCATTTATCATATTTTACTCTTTGTTGAATTTTACTGTGTAGTAATCTTCACCAAGATTAATTAGTGAAAATGACTCTATTGGCTTCCAAAGATCTGCCAGTTTGCGTTTGAGGATTTGGTGAAGGATTTTTTTCCTTGGAGTTTAATAATTACTACTGAGAATCTCCATGGGTAATAAGTGCGTTGTTTGTCTTCCCTTGTTATAGGAACCGTATATTCATTCTCCTGGGCTTCAGAAGCCTTTTCCCCTTCTTCCTCGATGATATCAACAGCCATAGGCAATAAATACAAGGGGGTGAGGATATTGAGAAGCTTCTCTCGTGTTCATTCGTCAGGAGTTTATCCCTGAATGAGATGGTTCAGTTAACTGAGGTGATTTAATATTCGGTGGTTTCGGAGATAGTTCCTCTAAATCAGTGTGATTTTCCATTAGTTTTCCAGTATAATTGTTTTGATAATTGTGGGGATTGGTATTTCTTAGAGAGAAGGGAGAGTTTCTCTCACTATATTTTCTTCAAACCGAGAAGCCTAATTCTTTTCAAAAAATTTAAATGCAAGAACTTTAAATGACCAATGCCTATCATAACTTTTAAATTGTTCATATTTTTTATTATCGAGCATAACACATAAAATATTAATATGTTATGCTTCTTTCACGAGGCATCAGATTCATGATAACATGTCATTAATTGGTAAATAATTTTTATGCAAAATTTAATTTTTCTCATGATCTTAAGAATATTTTAAAATATTAATTTAAGCTTAATTTATATCTTTCAACCTTGAAAATGCATCCATAATATTTTATAAATGCTTACAAATTACATAGAAAGTGAAATTAATGTATAACTATATGTTTTCCATTCATCACATGCCTGCAAATTAATATATTTCAAATCATAACATAATAAATATCTACCATAACACTTGTACAAAATAAATTTCATAAATTGTGAGCACCTAATTTTCAATTATATTTGAATTTTTCATCACTTTTTAGTATGCAGATACTTGCTAAGTTTAATTTTGATATTTTTAGCCTTTATTTTACTTTTTAGTAGTTTAATTGATAAAACTGAAACCACAAAAATATTTTATATTTTTAGAGTAGTAGTTTTTATTTTTACAAAAGAAAGAATTTTTTTTAAAATATATATATTCTTACACTAGAAGTAGTTAGTTAATATTTTATCTTGCTATTTCAATTTAGTATCAATAATAATCTCTTTCACTTAACTAAAAAAAAGGGAAGATTCCGTATTGTTTCTATTTCACAAATTTTGCCCTTACCATTGGACTTTCACGTGATCACAGTGCACACACCTCCACTTTGATTTTGACTTTTTACTATTTATTTTATCACTCACTCCTTTAGGGACAATTCTCCTATATAAGAAGCACTAGGAGCAGCTGAAGCAGGGAGGTCTTCGTTGACATCCCTGCTTGCACAAGGGACAATTTGGTCATTTCAGTGGTTGGATGAAGGATTACCTGGTAATTTCGTGGCTACTTTCCTGGGCGGTTGCCGCTTTTAATTTTGCTTTATCTGTTAGCCGCTGCTCTCTGTTTTCTTTTGGATTGCTTTAGCTTTTTCTCTGCAATTTCGGACTTTGGTTGTGGTGTCCACAGGTTTGAAAGATCTTCTTTTGGTAAATTTTGCTTGGTTTTGCTATCGGGTTTCTCTGAAGAACACATCATTTGCTGATCAGGGGTTATATTGACCGTTGCACCAACAATTTCAAGGTAATGCTTCTAATTTATGTGAATGAAGGAAACTTCATCATTTCTTTCAACTTCCTTAAAGAAAAAGTGCAGTAAGAATCGATTTCAAGGACATGCATTAGAGCTATTTGACAAATTGTCCAAAATAAACTACGGTGTTTGTGGACTGTCTTAATTTAATTTTGACTCAGTAAATTAACTTGTGAATATGATGTTTATTTCAGTGACCTTTGTTTTTTCATTTCCTTCATGGGTTACCAAAACCGTGAATTTGTATAAAAATTCATACCAAATTACCCAAAATTCTGCATTCAGAAACAGAAATTAATCTAGCAATAAATAGGGATAGCATAATAGACGAAAAGAAAGCAGAAGAATGAAGAATTGACTCACTGGAAGTCGGTGGATTTAGCTGAAGACAGCCACAAGAGAATACATATGTAAATAAAAAATTGGATCAATCTTTTATCTTATTCTGTACCGGCAATCAAATACCTATACACCTAACACCAACTTTGTTCTCTATGTTCTCCTGTATTTGACAATTCCAAGAAAAGAACGAACTGGTATAGGCCTCCACTCAATTAAGGTAAAATCCATCTCATGAAATGTCTTCTAATGTCTCTCAATACTATTGATTTAATGGTATAGTATATATGTAGTCTTTATGTTTCCAATATATGATCTTGATTTTTCTAGACGACCATTTTATTTGAGTAATACAGTTAAATTGTTAATCACCAAGGTCGTCTGCTCATCAAAGTGATATACGAAAAGTAATAATGTTCATTCATGATTCATGTTGCTCATTCATGAAGTTGCTGCTTCCCATGAAATTTGAAATAAAATTTAAGTTGTTGGGTAAGCTAGGCATATCATGAGAAGGAATCACATAGTTTATTTTGTTTCTTCGTACAACATGAACCCGGGTCTCCAAGAATACTAGAAGATGCATAGTTTACCTTATAAAAATAAAGAAAAAAATACCAGAAGATGCGTAGTTGATTGTCACAAAGCCAGCCACTAACAACTGTTTGTTGGGTACTACTTATGTGTATTGTCGCAATACCATCTGTTCAAGAGTTGTTTTTGTCATGATGATGGACTTAGAGTTTGCTATATATTAGTAATAATTTCAGTGGTAAAAGAGAGCATGAGATATGAAATGTTAATTACTGAATAGGCAAGCCAGAATGTTTCTTTAAATTATTGAACCAAGCACTAGAAGCTTATTTAAAAAATTACATAGGAGCTTGCGTTGTTAACCTTGGGGCAAAAGAATTACTGCATATGGAGTAACTTAGTGCTGATCTTCTGAAATTTTAGTTCTGATTTTTCCTTTGCTTGTATGAGTTCTACCTTTGCTTCTAATTCTACTGCCAATTGAAGCGTCTTTTTTTAAGTAACTTCGTTTGGGTTTCATTTTGCTTTTGGTTCAAATTATTCTTTGTAAATGTTATCCTTCGGATATCACTCATTTTGTTGGTAGTTGACAGTATTTACGATTATACGAAGATGACGAGGCGCGAAAAAATTGTTGATTCTACTCCGATAAAAAAAAAGGAAAACGTCAATGTTCTGAAGAAAGAGGTGTCAAAATAAAACAGAGACGCCGTGAAATATATAGAGATGTCAGCGGACAGAAGAGATTTAAACTTAATGCAACGACGAACGGCGTACCTTCATTCCATAACACAGAACTGTATTGGTAATTCTACTAAGGTACCAACTTCCTCTCATCTTAACGGCGAGCTGATCGAAAATAGAATTGGTGTAGGAGGAGTCATATCTTCCCTGTTGGAAAAAAGTTAGTACAATCTCAAATTTTTGTTAATAACTTGTTGTTTAAGTGCCTGTGGTTTTGTATATATGTCTATATAGCTCTAAACTGATATGTGTTCTCTCTGTCTTTCTTAGCCGTTTCTGATAATGACAGAGATATATGTGGTAGCTCTTGCGTTTTTGAAGTTGGTAAGTCTACAACTATGATGTTCAAGTTTGTAGATTTTTTAGACAACTAACTTATATGATAATTCTTTATATGTTAGGGTCAACATCAGGAACGTACAAGGAACAATATAACATTACATCGCGTACTTCGGCAAAGAAAGGTTCGTTCTCATCTACCGTTCGCACCATTTTACCTTTTTGTTTCTCTCAGCTGACAGATTTTCCTTCGCTAAAATCTGAGATACACATGTCGTAAATCTAGAAAATTTGGTTGTTGGAACATTGATTAATTGCCTAATAATTCTTTTACACTCAAACGCGTATCAAACTGTCAATTTTGTCAAGCCAAAAGATTTGAATATGAACCACCAGGATTTTGTTGTGACAATGGTTCAATGAAACTGATCCACTATGGAATGCCTACTAAATTGCTAAATCTTTATTTAGGAAACTCTGAAGAATCTGAACATTTTCGCACTTACGTTAGAATGTATAACAATATGTTCACATTTACTTCTCTTGGAGTGAAATATGACAGAGATTTAGCGAAAAGTAATCGTGGTATTTATACATTTATAGTTCAAGGAAAAATGTATCATTTTATAGATGACTTGGTGCCATCAGCTCAACCTGCTAAAATCTACAGTTGTATTTGTACGATACAAATAATGAGGTAGCAAATCGGATGTCATTCTCTGACAAGCTTAATGAATCGGTTATCAGAACTTTAATGGACACATTAAAAATAAACCCATATTGTAACTTTTTGAAATCATCAACAGATATCCCGAAATTATCGAACTTCTACATTGCGCTTAAGTCTGACTCCGATTTAGATAAAAGAATATATAACTTACCAACATCGTCAGAAGTAGCAGCAATATGGATAGAAGATGAGTGTAGTTCCAACATTTCTTTACCACACATTAGAATTTATACACGTAATTGTAAGAGCCAATTGGTAAATTATTACTACGGTTGTTATGATCTGTTGCAGTATCCATTACTATTTCCTTATGGACAGAATGGATGGCATTGTGGTATTAAAAAGATTATTCGAACAAACAATACTGGTAGTACTGGAATTTACTGTGAACATGAACAACTTCCAAGTGAAGAAAATATGAGCTCAATTGACATGCTTCTTGACATGGAAGCAGAACTTCTGCAAAAAAAGGAAACGAAAAAGAAATAATGTATCTTGCCGTGAGTACTACTGTTATAAGCTCCAAATGAGAGATGATGAAGAAAATGGAGTTTTACACGCTGGGAGAGCATTCCAACAGTACTCGGTTGATCAATTCATCAAACTTGAAACTCAAAGGTTAGATTTCTATTCACTTAACCAAATCTTATTTCGAGTTGATGCGTTAGCGGGGCTTCTTGATGTTCTAAGACATGGAGAGAGAGATGCATCAAATATTGGCAAACAAAGTTCTCTTCCTGCGAGTTTTGTAGGAGGTCCTAGAGATATGCGTCGAAGATATATGGACGCTATTGCATTAGTGCAACATTTTGGAAAACCTCATATATTTTTGACAATGACATGTAATCCATCTTGGCCTGAAATAAAAGAACATTTATTAGTAATTGATGAGGTACAAAATAGGCCTGGTTTAGTTAGTCGAGTGTTTAGAGCAAAGGTAGAAGAGATGAAACAAGATATACTAAAGAGAAACATATTTGGTGGAGTTTCTGCTTTTATGTACACTATTGAATTTCAGAAGCGCGGTCTTCCACATGCTCATTTTCTTATCATACTCAACAACGAATATAAATTGTTAACTGCAGAATCTTATGATAAAATTATTTGTGATGAATTGCCTGATCCTGATATGAATGATTATTTGTACGCACTTGTTACCAAACATATGATGCATGGACCTTGTTTTTGGCAGGGAACATCAACAATATGAACCATAAATCACAACATCCCGGCAAGGAAGTCAGCAATACAAACAATATCATTAACAACATAAACAGTAATAAAAATCATAACATCCCGTCAAGGGAGTCAACAAGGCAAACAACATCATCAACAACAGAATAATAAGAGAAACCACACGATCCCGGCAGGGAAACAACTATAACCAATCTCACCTAAACAGTTAACTTCATGGAATAACTCAACTTCAACAAAGGCCCAGTAATAAGCGACATCTAGGAAATACCAATAACATAAATGTCTAACAATTAGACCTAAGTAGCACTTAAGGGAATAATCATATAAATCACAATGTAAGACTCACGGGCATGCTTAACTCCAACGAATAGATGTCCAACTACGACTAGTCAATTATAAGGCTAGATGACACTAATTATAGTCAATTAGGCAAGCTAGGGAGAAAATATAGCATGATGATGAGAGAAGTAGAATATTTAGTTAAGTCAAGTAAGGTCAAATAGCCAACGAAGGAATCCAAAAAACAAATAATTCTAATTTAAACAGGAAGGGATAAAATTAACAACCAAGGATTCAAATGTAACAATTACAAATCATACACAGGTAATATAAGAACCTACGAATCCTAAAAGGCCAGTCTAATTGCAAATAAGTCAGAGTACACACTCGCCACCTCGCATACTCGGACTACAATCAACAAGGAAGACTCAATCCTAAGGGGTAGTTCCCCCACACAAGGTTAGGCAAGATACTTACCTCAAAGACGACAACCGATACTCAAAAATAGACTTCTCAGGCGGAAAGACCTTCGGGCGGCTCAAAATCAACTAAAACAACTTCAAAATACACATAAAACGTATAAGGGACTATTCCGAATAATAAAGTTTCAATCTTTACCAAATTATAAAAATCAACCCAAAAGTCGACCCCCGGGCCCGCACCTCAGAACCCGACAAATTTTACAAAATCCGATTACCCATTCCGATACGAGTTCACCTATACTAAATTTATCCAATTCCGATATCATTTGGTCATTCAAATCATGAATTTTCATTTTAGAAGTTTTCTTTCAAAACCCACAACTTCCTCAACCCAAAACACAAATTAAATGATAAAAATAAGAACTAATTCATGAAATATAATTATTTCTAGTGGAAGAACACTTACCCATTCGATTTGTGGTAAAAACCCTTCAAAAATCACCAAGAACCGAGCTCTAGAAGTCAAAATGTGTTAAAAAATGGTGAAACCCTCGGTTTTGGAAACTTATAATCTGCCAAGGTGTTTTGTTCATTGCGATCGCGGAAAACGAGATGTGATCGCGTAGAAGGAAATGGTTACTAGTTTAGAATGCTCTATGCGATCGCGGAATAACTTATGCGATCGCGTATAAGGAGTAGGTTATCTTTTGTGATTGCGAATGAAGTTATGCGAACGGGAAGAGGAAAAAGGAAGACTGCCCGGATTGTACTACCCGATCGCGAAGATGCTCACGCGAACGCGAAAGGGAAAAAGGTGGAGCTACGCGACCGCGAAGGCCTTTACGCGATCGCGAAGAGAAAATTTTGGGCGACCAGCAAAGACACATCGCGATCGCGAAGGAACCACTGCGATTGCGATGAAGGACTTCAGACACCAGAAGACAACAGTTCAAAGTTGGAAGAAAATGACCGTAGCCCATCCGAAACACACCCGAGGCCCCCCGGGACCCCGTCTAATCACACAAACAAGTCATATAACCTAACGCGGACTCGCTCGAGGTTTTAAACCACATAAAACAACACTAAAACGATGAATTAAACCAAAAATCAATGAAATTCCTCAAAACTTCTTTGAACATTAAATTTTGCATTTACGGTCCGAATCACATCTAATGAAGTCCGTTTCTTACCAAACTTCACAGATAAGGCACAAATATTATATCGAACCTGTACCGGGCTCCGGAACCATAATACGGGCCCGATACCACAGGTTTCACATATAATTTCATTTTCAAAAACCTCTTTTATTTTCAGAAAACAATTTCTTTTAAAAATTCATTTCTCGGTCTTGGGACCTCGGAATTCGATTCCGGGCATATGCCCAAGTACCATATTTCCCTACGGACCCTTCGGGACCGCCAAATCACGGGTCCGGGTCCGTTTACCAAAAATGTTGACCAAAGTCAACTTTATTCAAATTTCTAATACAATATTATCATTTTTATCAGTTTTTCATATAAAGGCTTCCCGGCTACACGCCCGGACTGTGCACGCAAATCGAGGTGAGATAGAAGGAGGTTTTCACGACCTTAGAACACAGAATTAGCTAGAGAAATACGGGATGACCTTTTGGGTCATCACAGTCTCGTAGTCCCAAACGTAAATATGCAGGGGGTCTCCGGAACACCATTCCGTAGTCCCAAAGTACATATGCGAGACAGGGGGATCTCCCTGAATATCGTTCTGTAGTCCCAAAGTAAATATGCAGTAAAGGGGGATCTCCCGGAATAGCGTTATGTAGTCCCAAAATAAATATGCAGCCAAACAACAGAATTGTACGAAGTCTTACAATTTAACCTAAGTACAAGTTAAGGAAAAGCAGGTAAAATCACTAAACATGATGCACGTAGTTCAAGTAAACAACTAAGGCAAGTAGGCATGCTTTCTTAGTCTAAGAGGATACTATACATGCTAATAAGTTCAAATAAGATGAAAGGCATGTTACTATTTAGTGAAGATCGGTTTTTTTTACAACAATTATCTCATATACGTACTTGTCACCTCACGTACACGACACTCATATATCAAAACAATACCAAATCCTAAGGGGAGTTCCACCACACAAGGTTAGGCAAGCCACTTACCTCGAACCAAGCTCTCATCAATCCGAAATAACGCTCTTCCCACAAATATCCGACTCCGAACGGCCCAAATCTAGCCAAAACCAATTACATAGCATAAATATAACTACAAGAAACTAATCTAGCAAACGGAATCAAAGTTAAAGCAAGAAATTGGAAAATTGCTCAAAAAGCCTCTCCTGGACCACGTCCCGGAATCGAGTAAAAATGATAAATTATGAACAGCCATTCACTTACGATTTCACTCGTACCAAAATTATCCAAATCCGATGTCAAAATCCCAATCAAAACTCAAAATCTTAGTTGAAGAACTTCTTTCCATTTTTCCTAATTTTTCACCCCAAATCCGAAATTAAATGATAAAATTAAGGATATAACCAAATTCAAGTGTAGAATTGTTACCCAATTGATATCTCTGAAAATCTCTCAAAGTCTCGTCCTATTCCAAGCTCCCAAACTGAAGTATTGATAAAAATGGCCAAACCCTCGATTTAGAAATGTTTAATACTACCTAGGTGAACCTTCTGCGCGAACGCGGCCAAAGCCTCGCGTTCGCGAAGCTCAAGCTGCTTCAGTCCTAAAATTACTCATCGCTAACGCGATGCACTAGTCACGAATGCGAAGCTCAACTAGCCTGCCCTTACGTGAACACGGGACACTCATCGCGAAGGCATAAGCTATTATGCCTGGAATCCATCTGACCATGGACTCTACGCGAACGCGAGGTCCTTATCGTGAACGCGTAGCCTTAGTGCTCCATATCTTCGCGAATGTGGGAACAATGTTGCGAACGCGAAGAACAAACTCAGTTGGCCTCTCAGATGGCCTACGTGAATGCGAGACCTCCCTCGCGAACGTGATGAAGGAATTGTCTGTAACAAAACACCAAAAAATCTGTTGCTTTCTTAAGTCCAAAAATGGTCCGTTGAGCATCCAAAACACACCCGAGGTCCCCGAGACCTCAACCAAACATACCAAACAATCCTAAAACACCATACGAACTTAGTCGAGCCTTCAAACCAGATCAAACAACATCAAAAACATGAATTACACACGGATTCAAGCCTAATGAACTTTAAAATTTCTATATTCTACTAACGATGTCGAAACATAAATAAAGTCAATTTTCTCGATTAGGATTTTAAAACAAACCGGCGACTTGGGATACCAGAATAATTATTCCAAATGATGACTCTGAATAAATAAATAATCCATTTCGAACAATGTTACTTTAATTGGAAAAACTCTATATTCTTCAGAAAAATGAGGTGTGACCTAAATAACAAATGATAAATATTAATATAAAAATATATTAAGTTTAGCGAGAAACTTGTATTTATTTCGTCAAACTCCTCGAATCTCTCCGAGTAACTGTTAGAAAGAACAACATTTAAGCTTGAAAAACCATGTCATTTGATACGTTTGAAAATATTTGTTTTATTATTCATGTCTTCGTTGTGTCACATCATTCATGTCTTCGCTCTGTCACATCATTCAATAGACATATGAATATATGTAATTTTGCAAAATTAATATTTCAGATAACCTCATTAGTTATGAGAGAAACTAAACAGATATTGACTTGAAGAAAAAGTTGAGATGGTTTGTTAACAAACAACGTTAAACCAATATGAATTGAAGCTTCCTTCGTAACTCCCGGAACTTCTTCGTAGTGGCTCCCTTACATCCCTCATTTTAGAGGGAACCTCAAAGTGACTTTATTTCATTATATTCTAGAATGAATACCGTGGAAGAATTCATGAAACTCTATTGGTGGCACTCGTGTTATCTTTTTATACTCCTACGGTCCTATGTAAAGAACAATGTGAAGAATGTTTTGTAGGCCTTTAGATCCAAGTTCTTACTCTTGTGTTGTCTCTCTCTCCTCTTATTGCACCACTTATTTCTCATTGTGAGAATTTAGAGGAAATCCAAGAGCATTATAGCCTCTGCTTCTTCTTGATACACATATTAAAATACAAGGTAATTCTTGAGTGCATTAATGAACTGTTACCTTTTATTCTTATAGGGCTTCGTAATTGTTGAATTTTGAAATGTTCCCTTATATGCTAGGCGTTAGTTTCTTTCTTTTTTTTTTTTATAATTTTTTTAGGATAATTAATTTTTTAATAGGGCAAACGGGTAATCTAAGTTTTAACCTAAAGCCTTCCCACTTTTAATATAGTACATATATAAATATAGATATAGATTTAGAGCCCGTTTGGACATAAGATTTCTTTTTACATTTTATCGAATTTTTTTTCACCTTTTCCAAAATTAGTGTTTGTCCGTAAAATTTTTAATTTTCACTTGAAGATGAATTTTGGAATTTTTCGAAAATTTGAAAAACTCCAAAAAAAATTTATTCCAAAATTTTCACTCAGATCAGTCACAAAATTTCAAACAACCCAAAATTATATTCATGTCCAAATACAATTTTAATTTTCAAATACCATTTTCGCTTAATTTTTTGTTGTTGAAATTTTAGTATTCTTATGTCCAAATGCCCAATTAGATTTAGTAGGCATTTGGACATAAGAATTGTAAAATTCAAAAAAATGGTGAAATTAAAATTTAGATTTGTGTTTGGACACAAATTTTAATTTGGGTTGTTTTTGAAGTTTTGTGAATGATTTGAGTGAAAATTTTAAAAATATTTTTTGCAGTTTTTAAAATTTTCAAAATACATATTCAAGTGAAAATTAAAATTTTATGAATAAATGCTTATTTAGAAAAAAGTGATTTAAAAAAAAAAAAATCTTTCTATCATATTTGATGTCCAAACGGGCACTTAGCTTCTTTTTTGTTTTTTTAGGAGAATTTTTTTGCGAAACGGGTCATTAATAAGCGGATGGGTCGGGTATGCCCAACTCTTATCTACGCGGCGTTCATAGCATTAATTCCGCTGCAAGCTTCCCAACTTTAGCAAAACTAGGGTTTCCCCAAACAATTCCCTTTTAGAGATAGGCAAAAGTGCGCAACAAGAAAACGCATATAATCTTAAGCTTATACAGATTCTTCTCCGTTTGAAGATTGAAAATTCTTAGGTTTTTCTTTGGGAGTTGGTGAAAAATCAATCAATTCGTGAAATTATGCCTCCGAAAGCAGTAAGAAAGACACCTACTGGATCTGGATCCAAAAGAGGTGGCCGTACAGCTCGTGGGACCCCAAAGTCTCAGGCAAAGACCGAATTGAAGGCGGAGGAGGTCGTTGAGGAAAAGCCCGAAGTGAAAACCGTGGAACCGGAGCCCAAGGAGAAAACCGTGGAACCAGTGCCCGAGGACGAAACTGAGATGGAGGCGAAATCTGTGGAGAACGGGGGCGTTTTGGACAAGAGTAAGTATTTATTTTGAAAATTGATGTTCTAAAGAATTTATTTCAGTTATCTTTGTATGGTTGTGCTTCTTTTGCTGTGTTTTGGTATACTAATTGTGATAGTTTGGGTTCTTGTAGCTTAATAAAGATAGTGACCAATTTTTTTTTTATGTCATTCAAAAAATAAAAAAGAAAAACTTTGTGGATCTAGTTCGTTGTTAATGATTGGTGTGGACTTTACTTCTGTTAAATCCTTGGAGAACGGGCGCTTTAGGAGAAGTAGTAAGTCTGTAAGTATTTATTTTTGAATTGGTATTCTAAGAATTTTGTTGAATTAATACTTTGTTTAGTTGTGCTTGTTTACTTGGGTTTTGTCTATGTTCATAACTGTTGGGGATTGGCATGTCAATTGTAATAATTTGGGTTCTCTAGTTTAACAAGAATTGTGAAAAAAGATAAAAGCTTTATGGGTTTGGTTCGTAGCTAATTGAAAATGCAAAGTTTATTCTGGTGGACATAGCTGTGTAATAATATTTTTGCAAGAGAAATGGATATTTTTTGAACTTGCATGAACTAATACCTATTGTAGATATGTTTTTGAAAAAAAATACCTATTGTAGAAATCCTTGTTTCCTGTGTTTATGCTTGAAACTGTTGAGAATTGCTATGTAAATTGTAACAATCTAGGTTCTGGTAGGTTATTTAGGAACTGTGTCAAAAAATGTTATGGGTCTAATAGAAATGGAAGGACTAAATATAAATATTATCTCAACAGAACGTGGGTATGAGAGGATAGTGCTAATAATATCATTTTTGGCGAGGGGAAGCTGTGAGCATCACTTTAATCTTATGGCCTGCTAACGTTAGGTTAATGAAGAAATATGTGTCTATATGCGTTCCAGCTTCAATTAAAAGAAATAAAAGAAGTGAGGCGTCCCCAAGAGATGGTTGAGGCATATGAGTTATGACCCTCAAAAAGCCTTGTGGATTAGTAAAGGTGCTCGCAAGCTGGTCTCAACACCATCTTTGCAGGGAAAAAGGAAAGAACAAAAAAAGGCGAGACTTTTGTTGGGGGAATTGGGGATGAATGAAAGCTCCCTCATTCTTCAATAAGGGAAGAAAGGAGACGGAAAGATTACAGTTGCTTCCACATGGTCAGATCTGCCAAATTTTGTAACTGTGATCTTTCTCCTGAGGAATTTCGTGTAGGTCTTTTTAAGTTTATGCAGAGGCATCTTTTGATGATCACCTATGTCTTGATAGAGTTGGACATTGTTGACAACTTACAGGATTTGCAAGAAATTATGTTATACGTGGTCTAAGAACCTTTTGACATTCTCCATTGACTGGCCTGGGAGTCTAATTTATTTTTTCTCGTGGCAGAGGAGGACGATGTGAAAGAGTCAGTCGATCAATATGAAAAAGGTGAGCGATTAGATTTGGAGGATAATGACCCTGAATATGAACCTGAAGAGTATGGAACGGTTGATTATGACGAGGGAGAAATGGAACAGGATGACATTCAGGAAGAGGGAGATGAAATAGAGGAAGAACCTGAAGAGGGAGATGTTGGTGAAGAGGAAGAGGGTGATGTTGAAGAGGAAGAGGGTGATATGGTTGGAGATGTTCACGAGGAAATTGAAGGTGATGAAGAAGATGATCATGCTGGGAAGGAGCATGTTGAGATGGTTGATGCCGCCGAGGAGGAAGAACATCATGAAGTTGTTAAAGAAAGGCGTAAGCGGAAGGAATTTGAAATATTTGTTGGTGGCTTGGACAAGGATGCCACTGATGATGATCTCAGGAAGGTCTTCAGTAAAGTTGGTGAGGTTACCGAAGTGAGGCTTATGATGAATTCTCAGACAAAGAAGAATAAAGGATTTGCATTCCTTAGATTTGCCACTGTAGAACAAGCAAAACGAGCTTGTACCGAGCTGAGAAATCCAGTGGTATTTTTTTTATTCTGTAGTTTTCATGTCACTGATTTTAATTCCTCATCGAAGATATTTTCCTAACAATGGAATTTCCAGGTTAATGGCAAACAATGTGGTGTTTCTCCGAGTCAAGACAATGATACTCTGTTTTTGGGTAACGTTTGCAAGTCCTGGACAAAAGAAGCTGTAAGTAGACTGGGCAGATTCATATTGTCACCAAACACGATTCGTAGTTTTTTAGAGCTGCTTAACTAGTCATTGATGTTTGCTTTCTCTCCAGTTAAAAGAGAAGCTGAAGCATTATGGTGTTGACAATATTGAGGATTTGACATTGGTCGAAGACACTAATAATAAAGGAATGAATCGGGGATTTGCTTTCTTGGAGTTCTCTTCACGTTCGGAAGCCATGGATGCCTTTAAGCGGTTACAGAAGAGAGATGTTATGTTTGGAGTTGATAGGCCTGCAAAGGTGTCTTTTGAGGATTCATTCATCGATCCTGGTGATGAAATCATGGCACAGGTAAACTCTTTGGACCTATATCTGTATATTTTAATAAAAGGGATTACGGCGCTGGTTAAGTATAATTATGCTTTAATAGCCTCTTCTGTTGCAAAGAGAGAAGAATGAATAAGGACACTGCATGTATTTAGTCTTTCCTTTCTACAATCAGTTAAATTTATGGCTAGGTGCTAGCTGTTCAAATTTTTGTCTTCCCGTTAATTTTTTGATCTGGGTAGTTTTATTTTCTTCTTTCCCCATTAGTTCCCTTCTGATAAATTTGCTGCTTACATTTGAGTCAGTTGCTGTGCAGCTATTTGTTATCTGTCTGTGGGTGAATTATTTATTTTTGATCGACCAACATATGAATCTGGGTGACTATCTCTTGAGTTCAGGTTAAAACAGTGTTTGTTGATGGTCTTTCGGCATCTTGGGACGAGGATCGCGTGCAGGAACTTCTTAAAGAATATGGGAAGATTGAAAAAGTTGAGCTTGCCAGAAATATGCCTTCAGCCAAGAGAAAGGACTTTGGATTTGTCACCTTTGACACACATGATGCTGCAGTTTCATGTGCTAAAAGCATTAATAACGAGGAATTGGGTGAAGGAGATAACAAGGTTCGTTTTCTGTCTTTAAGTGTCTAAGAAAATGTGCAACTCCTGTGAGTATTTCTTATAGTTGTATATTTCAGGTTAAAGTTAGGGCCAGATTATCAAGACCCCTTCAGAGGGGCAGAGGAAAATATGGTGGAAGAGGAGATTTACGACCTAGGCATATGCCTCTGCGTGGTCTCCGTGCCCCTTGGGGTCGTACAGTTCCACATAGTCGCCCTATTCGAGGGACTAGAGTTAGTACACGTTTGCCTCCTGTAGTTGGTCGTGGTTTTAAACGACCAGCAACATTGAGAGATAGACGGGCAGTGATGGCTTTACCTCCTAGGGGCAGGCCCATGGCTCCACCACCTAGCAGGTCATATGAACGGAGACCACCTGGTATGAGATGATTTCCATCTTTCATTAAGATCTGCTGGTTCAACTCTGCTTATTTTATAAATGACTCATGACTAAATTGCAGTTCCCTCGTATTCAAAGAGTAGCTTGAAGAGGGAATATGGACGGCGCGAGGAAATCCCTCCTCCTAGAAGCAGAGCTCTAGCTGAGTATCCTTCGAGGGTTCATTCTGACAGACGTGCATCATATAGGGATGAATATTCTTCTCGCGGCTCTGGTTACCCTGAAATGCCTAGAGGTACTCACTCTGCAGGAAGGAGAGCTTATGTTGATGATGGATACGGGCAACGGTTTGAAAGGCCGCCTCCATCTTACCGCGATGGACGTGATCGTGAATATGACTCTATGTCTGGTTCAAAACGTCCATACAGTGCAGTGGTAAGTTATCTTAGCCATATACTCCAGTTAGATATTTACATGATCTGCCCGAGAGATACCAACTAATTTAGCGTCTGTTACATGCCAGGATGATGTTCATCCCCGCTATGCTGAGGCAGGAGTGCGCCATTCTCGTGCTCGTTTGGATTATGAACTTGGCAGCGGGAGTGGTTCTCAATATGGAGATGCATATGGTGACAGGTGCCTTTAATTATAGTTAAGTGATTTTTCTTCCTTTTTTGCAAACATTGGCACTATATTTACATGCCTGATGTACATATCCGTAGACTTGGGAGATCAAGTCTTGGATATGGTGGCAGCAGGAGCTCCCTTTCTAGTCAAGAATCTCATGGGATGTATAGTAGCAGTCGTCAGGGTGTGAACTATGGTGGAGGTCTGTTCTTTTGTTTATTGGAAATCTGGTTATTTCATTTAACAATTGTTATTACACGTCCGCTTAGAGAAACCTATCTTAATTTTTATTTTGGTTTGCAGGCTCCTATGGTGGAAGTGATGGGGATGGAATGTATTCATCCAGCTATGGTGGTGATTACATGTCTCGGGGCAGTGATGTATGCTTCTACTTTGTTGAATTCTGTTGGAAGCTTTAGTGTCTATCTGATGATAACTGTTGTCCCTGTTCTTTGATGAATCTTCAGGTTGGCTCCTCGCTTTATTCTAGTCGTAGTATGGGTGGCAGTGGTTATATGGGAAGTGGTGGGTCTGGTTCTTACTACTAAGGTATGTCTCTTTTTATTACAACCATCGTATTTTATTTGGCCATCATGCTTTAGAGCTGAGTATCCCATACGAGCTTGTGATTCCCTCCTCCCCCTCTTCCTGTGAAAATGAAGCTGGGAAGGTTTTTCTTATGTTTCTTCTCTGAAAGAGCTGTATTTCAAGATATGGAGCATTTGGTCACCCACCAACTTATTTATGGTACAGATTTGAGTTGACAAAAGAGCCTGCAGTTGGATGTGTTAACATTGAAGCCCTATGCATTGACATGCCTCTGTCCTCTGAGGGAGATGGAGTTTATCTGTTCTATTGCTTCTTTGTATATCTACGGCTAGATAATAGCATTAGAGGTTGTATTGCTCCGAAGCATCTTGGATTCTTATGGGAAAAAGAAACGTCTGTTCCTTTTCTGATGTAAGGAGATTTGAGTTATGTAGAGGAAACAGAGATCTGTTTATTTCTGGTATATGAGCATGCAATAATTTGTAGTGGTTTCTCCTTTTAAGAATTTGCTGGAAAAGTGGAGGAGGTATGCTGCATGATTATTTCAAAAGAAAATGATTCTTAAAAGCTCAAGTTCCTATTAGCCAGTGATGATTCTTAGGATATATTACAATGGTGGATCCGTGAGAGTTCTATTTGGAAGCTTTATATCCAGTTGTATTTGATACTTTCATCACAAAGTTTATCACAGGTCTCAAAAGATCACCAATTAAGAGCTTAATTTTGTAATCAACATGTCGACTTCTGTACTGAGTTAATGGATTGACATGCACATTCCAAATTATTTATTTGCTTCTGGATGGTGGGTGATTAATGGTTTAGATGAGGGAAAATGAATGTATTTTGATGGCTTGAGAAAGAAAGCATCTATGGATGTCATGGGCTGAAGTTGCTCATTGCCTAATTTTATTCTCGAGAGGAGTGAAATTGGATTGCTATAAATTCACCAGAAATTTGTTTCAATGAGGCAAAATAAATGTATTTTGCTGCCGTGGTCTCTGGATTGGCAGATGATGAGTTCTTAGCATTGGATAGAAAATTATAATGTCTGGTGCTTAAGTCCTTGCAGCTTGTGAGTTGTTTCTGCAAGAAACGTCATTGGTCATTGCTTATGTGTAGTGTGATCCCTGATTGCTTTCTTTTGATCACATGAGCATCATCCTTTTGGGACTAGCTTCTGGGTGTTGCACAGTTTGTTTTGACAAACTCGGTTTATGTATTTCTGACATCTTAAACTGCAGAGAAATTTTAAGGAACTTGATAGTGCATAACTGTTGATCTATAAAGAAGTATATAAGGATGAACACAATTAGAAGACTTGCATTAGTTGTGTTCTTCCATTATTTCGTGATGCACTCTAATATGAAAGCTTGCTTATGACGGAAAGTTGTCCTTGGAATGAGTGTACTAATCTTGTGATTTTATGTGGTTGATCCTATAGACTGATTTGTTAATGCAGTGATGGCAGCACTATGAAGGTTGAGCAATTACATATAGTGAGGCATTTCATGTGCTGCTGTCAGTCTGGCAGTTTGCCCCAACTAGAATTATAATAATTCATCAGAATTACTCCCTCCGTTCCAATTTATGTGAACCTGGACACGGAATTTAAGAAAATTGAAGACTTTTGGAATTTGTGGTCTGAAACAAGTCAAAAAGGAGTCAGAGTATTTGTGTGGTTATAGAAGGTTGTCATTAAGGATAGAATTAGAAACGTTAAATTGTTTAAATTTAGAAATGGGTTATTCTTTTTGGGACAAATCAAAAAGGAAATAGGTTCACATAAACTGGAACGGAGGGAGGAGTAGCAGTTTGTCATATTTCCTATATGTGGCCCTTGCATAGTCTTAGTCTGTGATTGCCTTAAAAATGCATGCTATAATACATGATGGTGGATAGATACTTGGATGACGGTGGTGCCCGGGCAGCTTGTGCGCACCTCGGCTATTCCCACCTAGTAGCTGCTACCTCTACTAGAACAGATAATGGGTAACTTTGCCCACCGAGACTTAGGTAGATGTGAAGCCTAGTGTTTTGTCTCTGATGGGGTTTCTACTATGATTTTCAATTTTTCATGGTTTGCACCTACTTAATTGACCTTTAGGTCACATACTTGGATGCTCTAATAGTAAGGCTGGTAACTGTTGATTCTTTTATGTACATCATTGTTCTCATGAACTAAAGCTTAGTAGTTGGCCTATTTTCATTGGAAAACACATACATAAAGTTGCTGGTCTAATTTTCACCTATAGAAGGAAAAAGGGCCCCGTGATTTTAACTTACTAATTAGTGACAGCCAAGATTTTGAGGTAGCCTTCACTTATAAAAGTTGCAGTGTGATCTGATCATTGAGTTAGAGTTTGATGTTACACTCGCAGTCGCAGACAGGCTTCAGCTGGATGCAGATTATTTTTTGTTTGCATTTTCATGTTATTTCATAGTTTTAAATTCCTGTAAATTAGCAATTAATATTTATTTGCATCTTTCCTGATTAAAAAATTCCTATAAATTCTTTTCTGGGTGGTATTGCTTGATATTGCGCTGGCTCTGACTTACTTGAATCTTATCCGTGTACTTGTTCTTTTCCTAGTTGACTGGCTTTAATGGTGATCGTTATACAGAATCTAGATAATTCTTGTATGATAAAAAACGTGTGGGTAGTTATTGCATCGTCATTTTTTAATCCAAAGTAGCATCAATACACAATACAACCATTTAAATTCGACATTTATGTAAGTAGCTCCTCCCACTCAACTAGAATGACGTGTACTAGAGGGGGAATGCAGAATGCTCACCTGAATATGCACAATTTTAATAAATAATCTATGCACATGAATTATACTCCTGCCTCCTAGGATTCTATTTTTAGTCTTTTTAAAAAGAATGGCATCTTGCTATAATTAAAAATAATTCATCATTATGTGTTATTCTTAATGGCTACTCTAATGGTTAAAGAGATGTTATAACATGTTTGAATTTATGAGTTCTAAAGGGTTTTATTTGTTTTTAATATTCTAATATCAGTTGCATAAAATGGTTGTAACACGTTATATAAAATGAAATAGAGGGAATATACGATATATTGAGTCCACTTGCCAATCAAATGTACCAACAAGAACTCCCTTATGAGGAGGTATTTGCTACATATCACGTTTTGGTTTTGCTTTTGAGTTGACACACAAAATGCAAGTTCTTGTTCGAAGTTTTCCTTGATTTTCTTTGTGGGAAAAGGCGCCTAACTTATAAAAGAAAGTTTGATCGGAAATATGAAGTAGGAGAAAGCTTGCAGCAAACAGAGAAACCAAACTGTTTATCTGATCATAGGAAAAAAATCAAAAATATTAGCACCCAAGGATCAAGGGTGTGGCCGTGAATTATGAAAAACAAGTTTCATTCTAGTTAGATCCTGGTATGCCCAAAAGACATTCAGTAATATTTTCATCTACCTAAGTTTTGAAGGACAGGAAGGAATTACTACTCGGTATCAGTGTTAGGCGAAGATGTTGATTATAACTAGTTGAAATGGGTGAAAGATAATTCGAAGGGCAGACGGCATGCTATGATTTAAAACATATAGTGAACTCGCCTACTGTATATGAATAAAACCTTGTCTTACCCTTTGCTTAGAAATTGAGGAAAAGAAAATAGAAGGAGAGAGATGAAGAGATAAAAGAGATTTTGCTTTCCTTTTTCGATTAGTGGAAGAAACAAGGACAAATGTAGAAGATTATATATAATTATAGATGGGCATATGAAAAAAAAGAGAAGAAGAGGGACTCTCCGCATCGTTCTTTTCCTTTGTTTTCAAGGTGTAACTTATAACTGCGACATTTAATCTAATTCCTTACTTTGATTGAGCAATTTAGCCCGCGAAGGATGTATATAGGTTGGTTTGGTTCGAGTTTTGCAATTACTAAATCAAATCAATTGTGTCGGGTTGTTATCTAAAGACCAATCCAATAAAACTCGGGTGTTTCAATTTCGGATTTTCGGGTTATTCGTTTTTATTTTCTCGGTAAATTCTTCGTAGTATATAACTTGTGCCCCAAATAATTCCTTAATCCTAGCAAGATATAATATATAAGGTGTTTTCCAAGAAATAATGTCAAAATATGAGATGTGTCATGGCATTATCCTAAAATGTTCAACAATAAAGACGATAAAATCATGTAATATAAATATTGCTAATTAAAAAGTCATAATAAGAATAAATATAATTTAAAAGTACTAAGTCATGCTAAAAATAAGTAGACTATGGGAATATTAATTATATGACTACACGCTAAAGAAAAAACAAAAATAGGTTATGCATTTTATCTAAATCATTGCAAACCAAAAAATAGATATTTAATACATTGTCATGTAAACTATCCAACGCATGCTTTGATCAATTTGATATTAACTGAATATTGCGATTTTACAGCAACAAGGATCCGTGGCGCAATGGTAGCGCGTCTGACTCCAGATCAGAAGGTTGCGTGTTCGATTCACGTCGGGTTCAAAACCGAAATTCTTCGGATCCTTCCTCTTTTATTGTTGTATCTCGTTTTTATGTTAGAATCCCACACCTGTGGGGAGTGAATATTTTTTCTAGTTTGAAATTGTGTTTAGGCTCATCAAATTATGAGCATGACAATGGATGTGAATGCCACAAGATATAATCGATAGCTATGGACGTTTTCATCCTTGTGTACTACATATTGTTTTTTTTTATTTTTTTTATTTTTTTATATAGAAAAGCCAAGCTTGGTCGACCAAGGGTAGAATTGTCATTTTACTCTGTCATTTTATTTTTCATACGCAGCCACATATTCTAGAACCGTCCACATTTTCATCTTCTTTCTTAACTCTCACTTTCCCTTCATTTTCTCGGCTTGGGGTTTTACCACAATTTTTGTTTAATCTTCTTCCAATTCTTTTCAGTTCATCCTCCTCTCTTTTTCAAACTTCTGTTCATTACTTTTTTTCAATGGATATTTGATCAGCTTCTTGCTCGAAGTATCTATATTTATGGATCTTCTACTTTGGGTGTTACAAGGTTCAGGTTAGTGTGTGAGCTATTTTCTATTTCAGTCTTTCTTCTATTTTGTTTCATTTTTTGTCTGCTATTATCCTTTGTTAGTGTTGTTATTTATTTTGGATTTTCTTTTGCGCATTTTAATTCTTCTTTGTATCTCATGTTTAATACTTTAATTGTTGTCTTCGTATGCGGACTCTATCAATGTAATACTTCTGCTGTCATTTGTGGTCTAAGCAACTCGGTTAATGTTTAATTAAATTTGATTTAAGTTTCTTTTCATTTGGTTTTCTTGCTTTTTCTTTTTGCCTCTTCGTGGTAGAAGAACACTACCAATGTGATTGGATTAATATGGGGCATGTGGGTACTGCTATCTGAAGCTTGAGTTAGTTTTAATTGGGTTTTGTTACATTTTTAGAATTTTTTTTTGTGCAACAAGTGTTTGATGAATTTATTGAAAGAAATTACTTTACATTAAACTTCTAGATTCTCCCCTTTTGAATAAGCTTGAGCTTTGATAGATCATGGCTACACAGTTTGTGGGTTCAAAAGCAATGTACTCTGTTTGGCGGAGAACTTTCTATCCTTATGGTATCTCCATCTGGAAGAGTTGATCACTTGCAATTTACATCACGTCTTCTTTCATCGGAAAGAACAATCTAGAAGAACTTTATATCTCTGTCACAAAATTCAATCATATCTCAAGAAATTGATTATAGCCTATAGTCTATCCTTCTTCCTTTTTTGTTACAATGGTGGTAATAACACCTTCTCATTTCTCCAATTTTTCTCTATTTATTTAGATGAAGTGAAAAACATAATGCATTTTTCTCGTGTTATGGGAAGACTTTACATTGGTTAATAATTATAGGAAGATCACTCTACCGCATTGATTTGTCCTCAGGTATTTTATCAAATTTAATAACTACTGAAGCAGAACAAGAGTTAGAAAATACGTTAACTTTGTGTTAAACTTAAAACACATATCTTCTCTCACCATCATAATTCATCTAACTCATTTTATAAATGAGTTTAATGACAATCGTTTAATATCATTTCTCCTTTATCTATCTTCTTTTCAATTTCTGACTTTGTAGAGAATGTTCAAGATCTTTTCCCACTTTGAATTTAACTTATTGAAACAGGTTTGCACTCAAAAGATAGAAAAATATTTACTTGCCATGGTCATGGAAGACTCGACACACCTCCTCCATGACTTTCAGAAAGGTTATGAATCTATCTTGGTACCTTTCTTTGATCCCTTAATATGTTGTGCTCCACGTATTATGTTTTTCTTTATGACGGTACGGTCTAAATCTCTGCACGTAATTTGTTGGGTAAGCTAGCTTTTGTGGTTTAATTTAAAGGTAAAACTCTTTCTAAATAAAGAAGTATGATTGGGACGGACTAAAAAGAAATATAACACATAAAATAGGACAGAGAAATTACGTTTTATTCGTGAATTACTAACACAATTACTCTATACCCCATTGCACTATTTCCATGAGATACTTTGTTCGGTGAGTTTATGCACTAAGATTGAGTACAAACAGTGAATGGTTTAGCATGATTAATGTGGAGTTATTTAGTAATTGTTATATGGGATAACTTTGTTACTTTCTTTGTTCATAAATCATTGCAAATTGGATATGTGTCGCATGTTGATGCCAATAACAAACCAAAAATTTGAGAAAGAAAAATATATTACCTGGACTGAGTCCGTTTCAAACATGCGGTGCTCTTGGGAACAGAATAACACAAAAGAGTTATTGATGTCACGTGGTTTTTCAAGCATTCAGATTCCATGTTAATTAACTTTTAATCAGAAGGGTCATGGTTAAGCATTATTTTGAGCTGACTATATCGTGACGGACATTTTTTATTTGATTATCTTCTGTAGCATTTTGTGAAATCTAAATTATTTTTATTTGTTGATTTTGTTATATACTTATTATCCATCAAAGAGAAGTTTAAGGAAGTCATCCTTTTAAAGAAGTCCGATGACTGAGGTATGTATTGGGTCATGAGCAACAACAACTTGATGAGTGAATAAAATAAGTTTATTGCCAAGCACCTACTCTAACATAATGCTGAGATGATAGAAAAAAATGCCATGTCAGTCCATATTTTATTTTTTTAATGGTGATAGAAAGTGTATCAATGAACCTACGTCACAACTGTATATTTTGATGAACTTTTTAGACTTTGCTAATCATGCGATTAGGTTTACTTCTTTCTTTTAGTTGAAGGGTAAGTAAATGTAGACAAACTTTTCCGGAGATCGTTTGCATTAAATTTTCTTGTTAGCATTATCTTATTAAAAAAAATAAGAATTAATATTTCTTCGATTTTTCATAATTGTTAACCGATTTAATCTTAAGGATCTGAGGACCCTACACACTTTTGAGAATGCGTTAGTTTTATGATGCAAAAGTAGATTTTAGTAACGGCGTCTTTGCTTTTAAAGACATTTGCTAGCGTGACTCAGACACTTGATATAGTACTCTAGAGTAATTGATTTGCATAGATACTTGACTTGTGTCTATGTTCTCTCTTTCTAGCTTATTTTTGTATCATGATATATTTCAAATTGACTTGGTTAATCATGTGGTATATAGGTAGGAAATGAACAATCAGTCGTATGCTTGAATTTGGTTTTGTAAATAATTTTAAAAGAAAAGTACAATAAAATGAAATATTTGCTCGGTTCTACACACACCGGGTCCGAGGGAGGTAAATTGGTTTTCTATGTCTCACTATTTACTGAGAAGGGAACTGTGATTTTGCTCGTGATATGGTTATTTAAATAACTTATTGTTGCAATCACATATAAATATGCATTCATACAGAGTCAAAATTATATAAGAACTCAAATTACTAGACTCTTAGCCAAAATTATAGACTCAAATTATTAGACTCCTATATAATTTTTGGGCCCGTATACTCACCTAGTTAATTATATATATAGTGATGTTCATATATCACTAAATCGGTATATATATATATATATATATTCCAAGTCCGGTCTCGAGAGACTCGAAGCAGAGCCTGAAATTGGACCCTGAAATGCATTCTTCGAGAAAGTATATCTAAGGCCCAATACGGTCTGCCTCGAAGCATTATAAAATCGATGATCGTCATGAAAATTCCCAAGGACATGTGGTTAAAGATAATAATCTGCAAGAGATGGTACAAGTCTATACTAAGCCGTTATACAGCTGTACCAATAACATTGCTTTGTCATAATTAGACATGTACTATGTTGAGATTCTCTCCTCCTGAAATGATAGGGATTTTTCCCCTATCATTTTGTAACATACATGGATATTGACTGCAATAAAACATTCTCTACTTTCCTCGTTTAACGTGCTCAACATTACTCTATAGCTTTATTGGTCTTTATTTATTGTTCTCTATTTATTGTTCATTATAAACTGCCAAGGACTATCCTCGAGGCCCTCGATATTACTGAGCTCGAGGTCCTCAGTTTCGTGACTACACTGGTTTGACTATCACTTCTTTTTCATTTACCCTTAGCATTTTTCACCTATCCACTAGTATCAAAATAAATTATATATTTTTAGAACCACAAATCAATTTTAATTGTTAAAACCATATTCGAGGTAAACAGTCTGGCTCCCACCATGGGGCTAAAAACAATAGTGGTTGTTTTGGTGCTAGTTTTTTAAAAATATAAGTTATTTTTCACACTTTTTCTTGTCCAAGAATCTTTGATTTCAGATTAAAAAATGTCTAACTCAACAAATGCACATGGAAACAAACGATCTTGAGCTTCATGGAGAGAACAGTAAAACTGCCTTAGTCGCCGGTGTGCCGCCGCAAAACCCTGGGGTGGCACCAGCACAAATCCCCGTCGATGTAGGCTAACACAATGCTTTGCATGTTGATATAGACACTGATACCGATGAAAGTGTGCGCGGAGGTGACCAACATGAAGCGCAAAGAACACAAGCTTGGGAAGAAAGAAAAGTTAGCCTACAAGTCATTTTTGAAATGTTACAAGCACAACAAATGGCTATAGCTCAGTTGCAAAGTCAGCAGAAGACCCCGAGTGTATCAGGACTAGAGACATCTCCTCGAGTTGAGCAAGCACTAGAAAGATCGAGTAACAATGGGTCAGGAACAAACCCCACTATTATGAAAATGCTCGAGGACCTCACTAAAAGGATTGAATCAGCAGAAAAGAAGATAGAGGCCAACGGCAAGAAAGTGGAAACCTATAACTCGAGGGTCGATCATATCGCGGGTGCACCTCCGATTTTGAAGGGGGTAGATTCGAAGAAGTTCGTGCAGAAATCATTTCCATCGAGTGCGGCTCCGAATCCCATTACGAAGAAGTTCAGGATGCCTGATATCCCAAAGTACAATGGGGCCACAAATCTCAACGAGCATATTACCACTTATACTTGTGGTATAAAAGGGAATGACTTAAAAGACGACGAAATTGAGTCCGTCTTGTTGAAAAAGTTTAGGGAAACACTCTCCAAGGGGGCCATGATGTGGTATCATAACCTCCCTCCGAACTCAATAGATTTGTTTGCCATGCTGGCAGACTTTTTTGTGAAGGCACATGCTGGTGCCATTAAGGTCGCTACAAGGAAATCCGATGTCTTCATAATTAAACAAAGAGAAAACGAGATGCTGAGAGAGTTCGTATCCCGCTTTCAAATGGAGCGAATGGAATTACCATCGATCTTCGATGATTGGGCAGTGCTGGCCTTCACTCAAAGCTTGAACGAACGAAGCTCGATAACTTCGAAGCAGCTGAAGCAGAATTTGATTGAGTATCCTACCATAACTTGGGTGGATGTGCACAATAGGTATCAATCGAAGATCAGGGTCGAGGACGACCAATTGGGAGCCCCTTCGGGTTCAGTATATCCGAGTAGGCTCTTAGCAAAGGAATCAAGGAATGTAGAAAGGGAGTCGAGACCAAACAAGGAAAGATACCAACCATATATCAAAGATAGAAGGATGGATCGAGGTCAAGGTTCATGGGAACTCATGAGCAAAGCCGAGTTTGATAGGCACACGGGGCCGGTGGAGGCACCCCGATTGTCAGAATACAACTTCAACATCGATGCCTCAAACATCGTGTCAGCCATAGGTAAGATCAGAGATACCAGGTGGCCAAAGCCCATGCAGTCAGATCCTTCCCAAATGAACCCCAACTTAATGTGCAGATACCATGGCACTCACGATCATAGGACCGATGACTGTAGACAACTTCGAGAGGAGGTGACCTGACTGATCAACGAAGGGCATCTCCGAGAATTCCTCAGCGATCAGGCAAAGAATCACTTTCGAGAAAGAGAGGCGAATAGGAAGAACGAACCAGATGAACCCCAGCACATAATTCACATTATCATTGGAGGAGTCGAGGACCCGTGTTCAAACGGACAAAAGTATCCATCACAAGGGAAAAGCTAACTCGGAGCTACATACCCGATGCTCTTACATTTAGTGAAGAAGACGCCGAGGCCTTGTCTCAACCTCATAATGATGCACTGGTAATTTCTTTTCTTTTAAATAAAGTTCAAATTAAACGTGTGCTCGTGGATCCAGGTAGCTCGACCAACATAATCAGGTCGAGGGTGGTGGAGCAGCTCGGACTACTCGATCAGATCATACCCGCCTCTCGAGTCCTCAATGGATTCAACATGGCGAGTGAGACAACGAGGGGGGAAACCATCCTCCCAGTCAACGTGGCCAGTACAATTCAAGATACCAAATTTCTTGTCATCGAAGGTGACATGGGGTACAATGCCTTGCTTGGAAGGCCGTGGATACATAGCATGAGGGCAGTGCCATCAACTCTTCATCAAATGATGAAGTTCTCAACAAAGGATGGCGTAAAAACGGTGTATAGAGAGCATCATGCAAAAAATGAGATGTTCACGGTGCACGACATGACACCGACGTCGACACCTTCCACCTCGGAGAAGTCCAAAGACAAGCAGATAGCCAAATAGCAACCACAGTCTACACCCTCGGTTGAACCTGAGGGACAGGTGGTCGGTGAGCAGTTGATCGAAGATGACGAAGTCAACGATAGAAGAACTTGAATAGGCCTCGGTTCGAGGTTAACATGCATTCATCGAAAATGAGGTAACAAAATTTCTCAAAATAGGAAGAATGTGTGTAGATCACAAAGACCCGAATAAAGTATGCCCTAAAGACTCATTCCCATTGCCCAACATCGATCGCTTGATCGATGCCACGGCCGGCAAACGAGATCCTTACTTTTCTCGATGCGTACTTCGGGTACAATCAAATTCAAATGAACCCGGAGGACCAGGAAAAGACTCCGTTCATCACGAAGTATGGTACATTCTGTTATAATGTAATGCCCTTCAGGTTAAAAAACGCGGGAGCCACATATCAACGCCTAGTTAATAAGATGTTCGAACATCGAATAGGCAAGTCTATGAAAGTTTACATTGATGACACGCTAGTTAAGTCTCTGTGCGCAAATGACCATTTGACTTATTTTAAGGTAACATTCTATATCCTCAGAAGGTATAACATGAAGCTCAACCTCGAGAAATGTTCCTTCGGAGTCGGTTCGGGCAAAGTTTTGGGCCGCATGGTGTCGAATAGGGTAATCAAGATCAACCCCGACAAAATCAAAGCCACCGAGGGCTCAAACAACAAGGCCATGAACACCGCCCTCAAGATACTAGATGAAAAGCGTGAGGCCGCACTAGTTCGAATGGCCGCTCGAAGGCAAAAGATCGAAAGGTACTACAACAAAAGAACAAACCTCCGCTACTTCGGAGTCGGGGACTTAGTTCTAAGAAAAGTCACCCTCAATACTCGAAACCCGAATGAAGAAAATCCAGGTCCTAGTTAGGAAGGGTCGTGCCACGTCCTCAGAGTAGTAGGCAAAGGGTCTTACAAACTTAGCACCATGGAAGGCAAGCAACCACCAAGCAATTGGAACATATCGATGCTCAAGCGCTATTACTATTGAGGTATAATCTTCTCCTTTTTCATTTATATTTCATACTAACTCGTTGCAGGTGTTCGATTAAGAGGAATCGAAGCACCCTCCAGCTCGAATACCTTGGGTTTTAAAGCATACGTTGCACCCTTTTTCCCTTAGATCGGGTTTTATCCCAAACGGATTTTACCGGCAAGGTTTTTAATGAGGCAATGTCTATGTGCTACCTAAGGAAAACTCAACAACTATTCAAGGATTCTTTTCAATCAACCTCGAATACTGGGGGGCATCACCCTAGGAGGTTACTTTGAAATCAAGTTATGCCAAAGATGGCCTCGATAGGAGAATGTTGTATCGGGCCAAACGGTCAAATGAACTGTGTCCCCGTAAAATAGTCGAGCCCCCGATGGAAAAAACATGTACGCTTGTATCAAGTAATCGAAGAAGCATCTTTACATATCAAAACGCTTTGTGCCTAAAAAAAGTTTACTATTTTCACATGAAACGGTTCAAGGGAAAAAAACTATCGAACACTCGGGGACTGACATCAACAGTCAGCTTATCGAGTCATTAAAAATCAAACTCGTAAGACCTCAATGAGGCAACATCGAATCTATAATACCTCAATAAGGCAACATAGAATCTATAAGACCTCAACGAGGCATACTCAAAGTTGTAATACCTTAAAAAGGCATACCCTCGATATTAAGGCCAAGGTCATCTCACCTGGGGACTAAAGGATACGGCCTAACGTAAAGACCATGTTCATATGAAAAGGCTACGACCGAATTTAACGCGGCTCTGAGACATCTGACTTCCGCCATAAAACTAAAGGCCTTCAAACACTTCAAAAAAATCGGTTAATCAGGCTACCCTCGGCATAAGCAAAGGAGATTTGAGAATATCAACTCCGAACATTGAAAAGGCTTCGAAAAATCAGCCTTCGAGAGAAACTCACGAGGTACTCAGTTATCGTCACATATCGACTTATAATCGAGGTTCCTATTTGAGCCGTCGAAGAGTCGGACGAACACAAAACATGCAAAGGCATAACTAAATTTTAAAAGACTTTAGCCAAACTGAGGCAAAATTCATAGCCATACTGGAGGTCGAATCGACCCAATCTATAAGAGCTTAAGGGCCGATATGTAAGAGCCTAATGTCCAACTTAAAGAGCCTAAGGGCCTATGTTTAAAACAAAATACTTAGAAAACTTAAAGGCCGAAGCGCACCATACTCGGAAACCTACTCAGTTCGAACTCAAAATTCTCGAGTTAAAACTTAACTAAAAAATTGGACCCTAAGAGGTCACCTATTATCGATCGTTCACTAAACTAAAAAACCTAAGGGTTTTATATTCTAAGTCCACTATATCGTACTAATCACCAACAACATCAAAATTCAAAAGATAAGACATAGGCAAGGCATAAATTAACACGCCACAAATATGGAACGAAGAATTCCTTTATATAACGATACAAAAGATACAATTACAACACTCCCACATGGATCCCCCTTTACAGAAATTAGATAAGACCTAATCTATAATCAGGACTTTATCTTTTCCCTTCGGGGACTTTGCCTTCGTCAACTCCATCGGGACCAACCTCCCCGTCAGCCTCTTCTTCATTATTTTCGGCTTCGTCTCGGAGGAAAGGAGGAAATTGGTATCGACCTCGTCTACCTTAGCCTGCTCTATCTCCTAGGAGAGGTCGGGGCCTATAACATGGATCTCCTCGAGGGTTTCCCTTCGGGATCGACATTGTACATATTCATTGACTCCTTTTTCTCGATCAGAATCTCGATCAGAGGCCCCCCTCAACTCCATATGATCATCAGTAGCATCTTTCAGATAGATGGCCACCTTTTTATCGACCTTTATTTGGACCTCTTCGGCTTCGGCTCGAGCCTCCACAACTTCGGCCTTCGCCTTCGAGAGATCGACTTCAAGATTAGCTATCCTACCCGCCTGAATCGAGTTGCTTTATCGAGCATTATGGAGTTGAATCTCAAGGGTGGAGACTTTAGTCAAAGCATTTATTCTTGACGAAACAAAGACATCCATCTGTGCCTTCAATTCGTTGCACTCAGAATTGACCTGGTTGACTTCGCCCCGAAGGCGTTCCAGCATCTCGATCTTTCGCTGCAACTGAGACATCGAAGTGTTAGCCTCTGAGGATAGGAGAGGGATTCAATATTCATTCAGAACTAAGGTTACCCGTTTCTCTAGCTTATCTTCATACTCACAAGCTCGGGTCAATTCCGACCGAAGGTATACCAATTCCTTTTCCTTCTTATTACAAAGAAGCCTGAGGGATTTCTCCCCGTTCAAGGACCTACGCAACTTGTCCTCACGGCGAAGCAACTCAGTCTTAAGTTTGTTAAAGACCTACGAAAAAGAAGGCCCAGTTAGAAAAAAGAAGAAAGTATGAAGTTAGAAAGGTTATAATGCCATCCAAAAAACTCACCACAGAACAGAGTCGCTGAGCCTCCCCAAAGGTTGAGTTTTCATATTCTGGTTCGGACACATCGATACCGGTAAAGCAACCCTGGGAGGAGTCATTTTCATTCGGGACTGCGCCTAATTTGGGCAACCTCTGGTTCCAAGCGTACCTCATGGTATCTTCGTAGGAAGATTGGAATAGTGGTGAAGGACCCACTGTCTTGGACTCGGGAAAACCACCCGAGGCGCTCTGATTAGGCAAAGGTGCGTCGGAGACCATTCCCTTCAGAGTATTTTCCGACATCTGAGAACCATCTGCCAAATCAGGTAATGGAGGACCTTCTCCGATCCTCTCTTCTGGAACCTCTCCCTCGAGGATAAGGGCCTCGAGTCCAGTGGGCTTAACAACCTCGGTAGGCCTCCTGGTTCGATCCATCAACGTCGAACCATCCTCTTTGACAACATTACCATCCACTGATCGACCAATGAATATAAGATCTTCGTCGATGGCTGCATCCTTCTTGCGCCTCTAGGCGGGTCCTGCTTTGCTGTGAATACCCTCGCCCCTCGAGGACCCTTTCCTTTTATTATCCTTCTCTGGCTTTAAGGCCTAAGATTCTTCTTCTTCCCCGAGAGCGGATGGTCTCATCTCAGAGAACTCACCCATGCCTACAGTAGAGAAATTAATGTAAATAAAGAAAAGTATTCCTTAAGAGAGGAACTACATAACACATACCATGGTGTTTTGCCTCCCATTTTCCTTTCGACAAATCTCTCCACTTGCGTTTGTCGTAGGTCGAAGAAGTTGCCAGTTTGCGAACCCAGTCTGCGAGATTGAGGATCGCATCTGGCATCCACGGGACTGCTGTGGGGGAGGAAAAGGAGCTTTCATATGCAGTTTGGCAAAATTGAGAACAAAAGTGATAAATTATGATGTATTACTTACATTTGAAATTCCATTCCTCGGGGAACGACAGAAACTCCGTAGGAATGATGTCAACGTTCCTCACTCGAATAAACCGACTCATCCATCCTTGATCCCTCTCCTCGTCATCGCTGGAAAAGAAGGGCTTGGTGGATTGGCGTCGTAGTTTAATTAGAACTCAGAAATGCAGAGTCCAATACAACCTAATAAGGTTACTAAGAGTGAATTAAAGCTCGGCCTTTTCTGCAAAAAATCTCATCATCAGCACGATCCGCCAGAAAGACGGATGGATCTGAGCTAAAGTAACTCGATACTTTTGGCAGACTCGAGCACGAGTTGTCCGAGGGGACCCAACATAAAAGGGTACATATACACGTTCAGAAACCCCTCTACATGGGTCATAATATCCTCTTCCCTAGAGGGTATCTGTAATACTACTTTTTCTCCCCATCCATAGTCTCTCCTCAACGCTTCGAGGTGTCTCTTCTCGATTGACCGAATGTACCTCGATGCATGTTCTCGACGTCCAGGGATATTGAGGGGTTTCTCTAACGTGAAATCTTTCTTCAAAGAGAAGTAATTATTAGTTCGCTAAGCGCCGGCGGTGTACCACCGGCCGGGCGGGAAGTAGAGGTGGAGCTTCCCTATTTCTGATGAACAGATTTGGATATGGTATCCATGATTTCTTTAAAGCAAGAAAGGGGAGATGAAAACTCCGACGAAAGCTTTAAACTTATACGACGGAAGAACTGGTGGAGGAAAGGAACTCTATAGAGGAAGATGGTTGCACAAAGAGGTAAAGTTCTTAATAAGAGGGAAATCAAGTATATATAAGAGAAAAACGACGACTGTTCATTAATGTTGATAGCCATCCAGCTCTGACGAAACAATTATGAATTTTGGGGAAATGAACCGGCAGGCCACTTCGGTCACTTCGCAGTCACGTCATAAGAATGACATCACCACACAACATTTCGAGGGGTCGAGAAGTCAAATCATTTTCTTACCAATCCGTTCTAAGAAAGTTATGCAATTGAAATTAGAGAAGCCCGATTTTAAGGGTCTCTGTTACGCCGAGACTGGGCTCGGAGTATTTGAAATAAAGTTCGAGTTAAACCTTTGAATGAACACTTAAAGACGGAATATTGAAGGCATTAATGCAAAGCAAAGGTGAAACAAGGAGATTCTTTGTATTCCAAAGGCGTATTTACATGGGTACATTCACAAAGCTCTCACACGGAGCCCTTACACAAAAGAAGAAGAAATAAAAGGAACGAAAAAGAGCCTAGTCTTCATCTTCACTGCTCTTCGAGCCGCTAGTAAAGCCCTCTTCAGAAGTGATCAGTGCTGCCCACTCTTCTTCTAAGGCCTTCGCTTCCTCGATCTCGGTAGAAAGATCGAAACCCTTGGCATGTATTTCCTCGAAAGCCTGCCTTCGAGATTCTAACCGAGCATGGCCAATGGCGCGAGTCATCTTGAGCTAGGCCTCTTCGAATATCTTCCTGGCCCGAGCATTTGCAGCAGTAGCATAATCCCGGTATGAGGATATAAGTGTGTCGACTTCAGACTTGGTTGTGGATAACGCGGTGGTTGATTCGACATGAAGGGCTTTATATTTGTGGCCCTCCTCTTTCGCACCCTGAAGAAGATGCGTCAAGGTCAGCTTTTCTCGAAGAGTGTCCTTCTCAGAGGACATGGCGTCCATGCTCTGCTTCAGTTCGAGGATCTCAGCATTTTTAGCCACAATCTCTTCCCGAAGTTGCCCCGCTAGGTCATCCTTCTGCTGGATCTACAAAAACCAAGTCAAAGTGTTAAACGATAAATTGCAAAAACGGAAAGCAAGCCCTCGAAGGCTAAGCTACCTGTTCGATAAAGTTGGCCCGTTCTTGGAACGCTTTCTCCGAGCTTGCTCGAAGGTCACTCAATTCCTCTTCCCTTCGGGCACATAGAGTTTTGAGCTCATTCGACTCCTACATGAGCTTCCTAAGCTCCTCCTCACAATGAGCCATCTCAGCTCGTAACTTGGAGAAGTCCTGGTCATGGAGCATCATGACCTAAAACACAAAGGAAAGAAGTTAGAAAAACAAGAACCAAAACTCAAAGCACAAATGTTATATAAAAAAATTACTTGCTTTTGGAGTTTCTCAGCCTCCTCGAGCACAAGTGAGGCATCGAGATCAGGGTCCTCCTCAACACCAGAAAAATAATCTTGACATATATCATTCTATCCCTGGGATGCCCCCACGTCGAGAGTTCCCCTGTTTTGGGCATCCCGTATTTGTCCTGTAGAAAACGACGGACCTGGTGGAGGATCACTTATGTTAACAACCCCAATCGGGGCTTTCTCTTGCCTTCGAGGAGTTTTAGAGCTGGGTCCCTCTAATTCTCCGATCAAGTTCTTATCGACAAAAGATGTACCCCGGTCGATGATCAGCTCAGGGACTTCATGTTGGTTTTTTTAAAAGTATTAATGATTTATTAATGCTTAAACTAGAGTGAATGGGAAATGGAGGGGAAAATGAAATATTTGAGTAATATTTGAGTTTCCCTCCTTAATTGTCTCACATAGAAAGAGGAAAAGACTTTTGATGGATATATAAGCAATTGCTCTTCTTCTAGCTAATAAAGAGTTGAGAAGAAAGCAAGCCTCGCGCCGTCGCTCGCTCGCTCGCTCGGCTCGGCCTCGGATTCAGATTCAGATTCAGATTCGGATTTGGATTTGGATTTGGATTTGGATTTGGTCAAATGATCGATCGAGAGATTATTTTTTGGACCAAATTTATTTGTTAATAGTAAATATTAACAGAAATGTTATTAAATATTTATTTTAATAACAAAATATTAATATTAAAATAAATATTAATATTAAATCCATTTCAGTTATTATCCAGAATTTAGTTTTCTGTTTTGTAACAGAAAATTAACTACCCTTCAATTTTCCCTCTTTATTATTGAGTAAATAGCCAATTATGTCATGGCATTTACTTTATGGGCGTTTTTGCAAAAACAGCCATTCTGAAGAGTTGCACCTCTTCAGATTTCTGCACAACTTTGGTTATAAATACAAGTTCATTCTCTCAGATTTTACATACTAATTTCTGAGTTCTCCTCCTTCTTTCTGCATACTTTCATCTTCAAAGAAAGCAAGTAAGTGTGATTTGCTACCGAACTCTGACTTCGCTGAAACACTGGGGTTTGAAGTACCACTACACCAGTGTAGTTCTATCCTGGGAGGAAATAATCCATAACCTTGGGTACTAGGAGGGGAATTAATTCCTTAAGGAAACATTGTGAATTCAGTGGGTTCGAATTGTTTTTTCATTACGTTTATCTTTCTGTTTATGTTATTTTATTTTCTCCAGAATTGTTTTATAAATACAGAGTTCTAACAAGCTTAAGGAATTTAATATTTTTCTGTATTTGTGTTATATTAATTGTTTCTAGAGAGTAAAACCTTTGTGGTTTTGTACTATATTGGAGATTAAAATCTACGTGATTTTAACGTTTGTGTCATTCTTTTACATAAATGACGAATGACAATGGAAACAAAGCTGTTCCGATGGTAACTGCCAATGCCTCAACAAGCCGAACAACACCGACAGCATTGGCACCGCTGAGAACCCGAAAAATTTTCCGGGCTTGATTTCAAGCGCTGATAACAAAAGATGTTCTTCTATTTGACTACTCTAAGTCTCCAGAAGTTCATCAAGGAAGAAGTTCCTGTGCTGTCAGATGAAACTCCAGAAAGTGAACGCTTTCTCGTCATTGAGGCGTGGAAGCATTCAGACTTTTTGTGCAAGAATTATATTCTAAGCGGGCTGTAGGATGCTTTGTATAACGTCTACAATGGCGTGGAAATATCAAAAGAACTGTGGAGTGCGCTTGAAAAGAAATACAAAACTGAAGATGCCGGGTTGAAGAAGTTTGTTGCTGCAAAGTTTTTGGACTACAAAATGGTAGATAGCAAGTCTGTTATTACCCAAGTCCAGGAATTGCAAGTGATTATTCACGATCTCCTTGCTGAAGTTATAAGTAGAATTAATACTAATATTGGTAGTATTAATTTTGTTATGTTTACTAATAAAATTTTCATTGAAGGTTTTGTCATCAATGAAACATTTCAAGTAGAAACAATGATTGAGAAGTTGCCTCCATTGTGAAAGGAATGAAGCATTTCAAGTAGCAGCAATGATTGAGAAGTTGCCTCCGTTGTGGAAGAACTTCAAAAATTATTTGAAACACAAACGCAAGGAGATGTCCCTTGAAGATCTCATTGTTCGGTTGAGAATCGAAGAGGATAATAAAGCTGCTGACAGGAGAGGCCATGGAAATTCAACAATAATGGGAGCAAATATTGTTAAAGATAACAAAAAGAGGAAGAAGGACCAAAATACAACCCAAGCAAGAAGCAGTTCAGTGGAAACTGCTACAACTGTGGGAAAATCGGACACAAATCTACGGAGTGTCGTGCTACGAAGAAAGAGAAGAAGAAGGGTCAAGCAAACATGGTTGAAAAACATGATGATGTTGATGACTTGTGTGCCATGCTTTCCGAATGCAACTTGGTGGTCAATCCTAAAGAGTGGTGGTTTGATTCTGGATCCACTCGCCATGTTTGTGCTGTTAAAGAAGCTTTTGCTACTTATGATCCTGTTGAACCCGATGAGACAATTTCTATGGGAAATGCTTCAAAGGCCAAGATTGAAGGATGTGGGAAGATATTCCTCAAAATGACTTCCGGCAAAGTTATGACTTTGAACAACGTCCTTCATGTTCCCGAGATTAGGAAGAATTTAGTCTCTACTGAACTTCTTGTTAGGAATGTCTTTAAATGTGTATTTGTTTCCGACAAGGTTGTAATAAGTAAGAATGAGATATTTGTAGGAAAATGTTACCTCACCGAGGGCCTTTTCAAGCTAAATGTAATGGTTGTTGAAAGTAATAATAAAATTTCAGCTTCTTCCTACTTACTTGAGTCAAATGAATTATGGCATGTACGTTTGGGTCATGTCAATTATAAAACCTTGTGGAAAATGATTAATTTGGAAGTATTGCCTAAGTTTGAATGCAACAAATCAAAATGTCAAGTATTTGTGGAATCTAAGTTTGTTAAACATCCTTATAAGTTAGTTGAAAGGAATTCAAATCCTTTAGACTTAACTCACACAAATATTTGTGACATGAAGTCAATACCATCTCGTGGTGGAAAGAAGTATTGTATAACTTTTATTGACGATAGTACTCAATATTTCTATGTTTACTTACTTAATAGTAAAGATAAAGCAATAGACGCATTCAAGCAATACAAAAGTTGATGTTTTAGACTTTAATACTACATAATAATACGAGTTAATTGTGCAGTACCCAATTTTTGAGTGCTGTCTAATAAAAAGAACCTGGTTCTTCTTAGTCTACTACTTACTATTTTTTGCGGAATGATTAAGCAGTAATAGTAAAGACACATACATTTTTATGTGGAAAACACCTGGCTCAAAAGGTGAAAAAATCACGACCTACTCCTCAGTAGGATTTGCTGAAACTCTTCACTAAACTCTGAGCCAAAACGGACTTACAAAATAAACTCTTTTGTAATCCTAGAATTAACTCTAATCCTCTTTGTATCAACTAGCTTCTAGCTAATTTCTACAGATTTCAAGCTAACTCTAGCTTGATCAGTTTGTACCTATTACAATTGCTTCTATGAAAGCTGATAAGATACAATATTTAAACTCCTACTACAATCAACTAGACTCAATGTACAAACAATGGAACTGTTTCTTCTAGTTGAACTGTAGCCTTTGTATCGTACAACAATATGCTTGCAAAATCTCTGGAACTTTTGCTTCAGAACTTGATTCACTTTAGCACTTGTGCGTCACCACTTTCAGCAGTAATACATTGATTATTTATAGATTCCGTTTGTTGAGTCCATGATTCAATTCTGATCCAACTCTTCCTTGGTAAACGAATTTGATTGTAACTCAACTTCCTTCCTCTATTTCTGTCCTAGCTGAAATCAACTTCTGTCTTCTCTTATCAATTTGCAACATTTTCGTATTAGGAGACATTCTCTTAGCTCTTTGATACTTAGCAATCACTGATATCTCCTAGACTTGTACGATTCGTGATCCAACTGCTTCATTCAGAAATGTATTCTATGATGCACCTGGTTCAACTGGACACCTTTTGTCAATCTTCAAAACCCATTCAGTGACATGGGCCAACAAATTCCCCCTTTTTGATGATGACAAACTCGGTGCATTTATCCTGTATACACATCCAACACTTTGTATTTTTGTGATCATTAATCATCAAGAACCAGGTTCATTAGGTTGTAAATATCACTTCAAAGATTTTAAAATTTTAAAATTTTGAACAATACTGCAGCACAACACTACTGTAGCACATCTTCCCCCTTTTGGCATCATCGAAAAGTTGCAAAAGTATACTTACCAGTCATTAATTCTTACTCATGGCCAATTTAGGCAACTGCAAGTGCAAACATGATTAATCAACACAAGAAACCAATAATGTAAGCTAAATCAAAAATAAAGACATTTGTCAAAACACCAAGCTTTCATTTGATTAACATGGATTATCAACACCAAAACAGATTAAATCAAAGACAACCAAAACATGATTAAGACAGAATTAAAAACTGAATCAAACACACTTGACACAGTCCCGAACTGGGCACTTGATAGGATATGATAGGAGAGGGTAGTTCTGGAAATTCCTAAGTTTGGGGTGGTGCAGAAGAGGCAGGATTCTTGGTTTGGAGAAGAGACAGCATTTGGTGTAAGACACCCTCATTTTTCTCCTTCTCCTTGGCTAATTCAGCTTTGAGACCATCACGCTCACCTTCCACCTCAACTAAGCGAGTCTTCAAACGAAGGATCTCCATATCCTTTTGCTCGCTTTCTTGCTCCAGAGTACGGACCTTGCTGTTGACTGGTTGCTTCCGAGATGAACCAGGTTCATCTGCCGGGGCACTAACAGTGTAATCACATGATAACAAAGTGTCATTCCCAAATAAATCCTTTGCAGTAGCCATTTCAGCCTTCTTTGTGGGAACTCCAAAATGAGCCAGAACTGCAGTAAGGATAAAGCCATAAGGAATCCCATGGGCCTTGGTGCCATTCACCACTCTGTCCAAAAGTTGGATGATTAAGTATGGTCAATTGATCTGCTTGCCTCTATATAGGCACTCCATGAGCGTTAGATCTATATAGTTGGCAATGTGCCTGCGCTCTTGTCTGGGCAGCAGAAATTTAATTATAAACTCAAAGAACATCTTGTGTACAGGCTTCATCTCGCTTTTGTACACATCCCTGGTCTCAGGATCTTCTTCATTGTCACAAAAGAATCTGGTGATGTTGAGTGCTGAGGCCATTCCATCCAAGCAAGGCCATATCTGCCTTGTATATTCGTCATATCCCTCAGATGGAATGTCTAGAATGACTCCCAGTTCTTGAGTGTCAAAGGAGACTTCAACTCCCCTGACCAATGATGTAACCCTTCCTCCAATCACAGTCGCATTCCCCATGAATTCCACTACCTCATTTCTGACTAGCCTGCCTTCCAAGCGAATGACCATGTCCTTCCAGCCTTGAGCTGCCAGAAAATCCACTAAGTACCTCATACCCGGCTCCTCCAAGTCCTTCAGTAACTTTCCCTTCAAAATATGTTTCTTGCCAAACATGGCAACTATGTCAATCGACACTTCTCCAACCCCCTTCTCATCATCTCCACTCCAATCAGGATCATTATCTTTCTCAACAATCTGAACTTTCTTCTTTGACTTTACTTTAGACCGTGCCCTTGTAGATGTACTCACAGTGGTAGCAGACATAGGTGCTGACTTCTTTGTGGAAGCTTAGCCAATTTGGCCTTGGGTGTCTTGACCACCACTGGAGCAACCTCTTCATCTTGTTTCACCAGTCCAACACCTCATCAACAGCAATAGCCTCAACAGGCTCCCCCACTTTCGCTTTCCCTTTCTCAGCCTTCTTTCTTTTGCTCTCTTGCAGAGCTTTTTCCAGCTTCTCCTCCTCTTTTCTAACAGTATTTCTCATAGCTCGTACCCTTGGGACAGGTACACCAACAAACTCATCAGCTTCCTTTTTTTTGAGGCTTTAGACTTGATGGACTTTGGAGTCCTTCTCTTCTTGGGATTGTACGAGTCCCCCGGTTTCTTAAGTCTCTCAGCCAAGGTTTCTTCCCCAGAAGAAACACGGTCATCTATCTCCTTCATTAGCTTTTCTAATCCAGCAGCAGCTTCCTCAACTTCATTAGTTCCTCCTATCACTATGACATCATCTTCAAGATTCTCAAGAATGGGACCACAAATCTCAAGTGTGGAACCATCCTTCCCAGATCCCCTCACACATGCATCTCCCTCATTCTCAAGAATTTTCCCAGTTTTTCTTTGCGTACTTGGCACTTCCACATCCACCACAGGCCCAACCAGCACAAATCTATATTCATAATTTAACACAGAGGTAACTTCAGTATTACCTTTCTCAGCACTTGACGAACTAGGTGCATCGTCCTCATGTGCCGATTTAAACGATTCACTAGACGAATCTGGTTTGGGTTCTTCTTCAGCCTGTAATAAATCTTCCAAGAACTTTGCTCGTGACCCTGAAGCCACATATTTTTGTGCAAGAACCTTGACACGACGGGGTTTTTGGGCTGGGATAGGGTTTGGTGTAGGTTTAAGAGTATCATGGTATTCAGGGGTTTCAGGTGTCTCAGAGGATTCAGAACTGTAGACCGGTGGAGAGTCAGACTCATATACTCCCTCATCATAGTCACGATTTTGAGAATCAGATGAAGCATACGACATTTTTAATTTTTAGAGAAAAAGAAGAGAGGGCAAAGGACAACAGATATTTGAGTGTCGAGTGACTTGAACAGGGTTCGTCTATTGCTTTATTCACTATGGGTAATGATGGCCTATTTATAACTTGTGGCTGGGGTGATTATAACGGACGTGTATTAACACAAGTAAGATACTAATCGATTAAGGACTGTCAGTGATTTGACATTGATTAGACCGTTTCTTTCCCCCTAAAACTAGGCTAATTTAATGTGACGGAACTTCTTGAAACTGGTTCATTATTTGGGTAAGTACGAGAATTTGAACTGAACCATAAATGGATAGAGTCCTACTCATGTATGACTGTACTTGAATTAATACATGTATGGAGATGAAAACGTACCTTGTCAGTCATGTAAACCAGCATGGATGAACCAGGTTCATCCTGTTAAAAATCTTTATTTTGCCTCAATTCACAAATAGAGAAACATCATTAGCAACTAGGGAATCATATTAATACATGTCATAAGAGTATGACAACAAAGACATAGAGCTGAGCAATGATTAATTTGATTAAGTACCTAATTAAAATTTCTAGCCAGAAAACTTTCTCCTCCTTTTTTTGTTTTGTTTTTCTATTAGGTGATCTTAATCATACCTAATTCAAGCCTGTTTCTCTCATAATGCTCCCTGCTCAATGCTTTGGTAAATATATTAGCAATTTGATGACCAGTGGCACATAATTCAATTGAGATCATTCCCTTTTCATAATTATCCCTCAAGAAATGGTGCCTAACATCTATGTTCGTAGTTCTCTTGTGATGAACCGGATTCTTAGTCATACTAATTGCACTAGTGTTATCACAGTAAATAGGAATGCATCTCACATCTATACCAAGTCCAGAAGTTGTTGCTTAATCTATAGCAACTGAGCACAGCAAGAGGCTGCAACCACATATTCAGCCTCATCAATAGACAAGGCTACTAAATTTTGTTTCTTGGTGGCCCAAGATACAAGGCAGGAGCCCAAAAAGTGAGCCATGACTGAAGTACTTTTCCTGTCAACCAGGAAACCTGCATAATCAGCATCAGCATATCCTACAAGGTCAAAATTACTACCTTTAGGATACCAAAGGCACAAATCAGTGGTGCCCTTCAGATATCTCAAAATTCTTTTTACTGCAGTGAGATGGGACTCCTTTGGATTGGCTTGAAACCTAGCACATAGTCCCACATTGAACACAATATCAGGTCTACTTGTAGTAAGATATAGTATAGATCCAATCATCTCTCTGTACGTCTTCTGATCAACGGATGAACCAGGTTCATCAACATCTAATTTTGTAGCTGTGGCTATTAGAGTATCTATCTCCTTTGAATCTTCCATTTTGAACTTCTTGATGAGTTCTCTCACATACTTCTGCTGATGAATCATTGTTCCATGTGGAGTTTGTTTGATTTGCAGACCTAAGAAAAAGGTTAGCTCACCCATCATACTCATTTCAAACTCACTCCCCATTAATGTAGCAAATTCCTTGCTGAGCTTCTCAGTTGTTGCCCCAAATATGATATCATCAACATATATTTGTACAATCAGAAGATCTTTTCCCTTTTCCTTTAAGAACAAAGTACTGTCTATTTTGCCTCGTTTGTACCCATGTTCCAGCAGGAATTTTGACAATCTCTCGTACCAAGCTCTAGGTGCTTGCTTGAGACAATAGAGAGACTTATCAAGTTTATATACTTGATCAGGTGATTCTTTACTTTCAAAATCAGGAGGCTGTTTTACAAATACCTCTTCCTTCAAATAGCCATTGAGAAAGACATTCTTTACATCCATCTGATGCAAAGTGAATTCCATGTGTGCAGCAAATGTTATAAGAAGTTTGATTGCCTCCAATCTTTCCACAGGAGCAAAGGTCTCATCATAATCAATTCCCTCTTCTTGGCTGTATCCTTGAACAACCAGTCTTGCCTTGTTTCTAGTAACAGTTCCATCCTCATCGAGTTTATTCCTGAAGACCCACTTGGTGCAAATTATTGATCTGTCCAGTGGCCTGGGTACCAAGTGCCATACTTGACTTCTCTCAAATTAATTCAGCTTCTGTTGCATAGCAGTTACCCAATCGGCATCTTTCAGGGCTTCAACGATGTTCTTTGGTTCAATCAGGGATAGAAATGCATCAAACGCACACATATTTTTCAAGGAGGATCTAGTTTTGATTCCAGATCCCAAGTCTGTTATGATGTTCTCAAGAGGGTGAGAACTCTGATATCTGTGTGGTTTGAGAACCAGTTGTTCACTTCTGGATTGTTCCAAGTTGTCTTGTTGCTGTGGAACAGGATCAAGGACAATATTTTCATGAGGAATTCCCCCTGTCGAGTTGCGTGGGTTGTTGGACCTGGTCCATCACCTGTTCCATCTCCCATAGGTGCTTCAATATAGTCATTGCTCCTCACCAGTCCAAGCTCCTCATCTTCTGGTTCCTGTCTCTCAGATAAAGTGTTAGTTTCATCAAAGACAACATGTACACTTTCTTCTACACACATAGTTCTTTTATTGTATATTTTATAAGCTTTGCTATGTGTAGAATATCCCAAGAACACTCCCTCATCACTTCTGGGATCAAATTTTCCTAAAGAATCTTTGCCATTATTATGCACATAACACTTGCATCCAAAAGCCCTAAGATGGGATATGTTGGGCTTTCTCCCTTTAAGTAATTCATAGGGAGTTTTCTCTACCAGAGGTCTGGTCATGCATCTATTGATAATATAACATGCAGTGTTAATTGCTTCTGCCCAGAAGCTGTGAGGTAGTTTGCTTGATAGAAGCATGGTTCTTGCCATGTCTTCAAGAGTTCTCTTTTTTCTTTCAACAACCCCATTTTGCTGTGGGGTTCTAGGAGCAGAAAAATTGTGATTCACACCATGTTTATTACAGAACTCAGTAAACTTAGCATTCTCAAACTCAGTACCATGGTCATATCTAATGGATGCTAGTTGATGTCTTAATTGATTCTGAATTATCTTGACAAATGAGGTGAACATTTCAAATGCTTCATCCTTAGATACCAAGAACAAGGTCCAAGTGAACCTTGAGAAATCATCTACTAGTACCATAACATATCTCTTTCCACCTCTACTTAGAGTTCTCATGGGACCACACAGATCCATATGAACCAGTTCCAACGACCTGGTGGTACTGACCATTTTCTTACTTTTGAAAGAAGACCTTACCTGCTTCCCCCTTGCACATGCCTCACAAACCTTGTCTTCTTTGAACTTAATGTTAGGAAGCCCTACCACTAAGTCCTTAGAGACCAGCTTGTTAAGTTGAGTTAGACTTGCATGACCAAGTCTTTTGTGCCACAGGAGGGGATCACTGTCCAACACACTAAGGCAAGTGAGTTCATTGTCAGACAGTGTGGACAAGTCGATGACATATATATTGTTCATTCTTTTTCCCTGCAAAACAATCTTGTCAGTAAGTAGGTTGATCACAAAACACTTTGTGGAAGTAAAAGCTACAAGGTTCCCTCTGTCACACAGTTGTGACACACTGATAAGGCTATATTTCAAGCCATCTATCAGATACACATGTTCAATTGAACGTGTGTCATCTTTACCTACCTTGCCGACCCCTATTATTTCACCTTTCTTTCCGTTTCCAAAGGAGACATTTCCTCCTTTGAGGTTTTCAAGTGAAAGGAACAGTTCCTTTTTCCCTATCATATGCTTAGAACAACCACTATCCAAAAACCACAACTGGCTGCCTCCCTTCACTTGTACCTTCAAAATAAAATCAGGGGTTAGTTTTAAGAACCCAAACTAGTTTGGGTCCCTTTCCATGAGAGAATGGATGAATCAGATTTTTTCTGGCCCAATTTGGTAGCCAATTTTTCTTTTTAATGAATCTCTCATTTTTCTGATTGGCATTTTCTTTTGTAGAACACTCATATTTAGAGTGGCCAGTCTTCCCACAATGGGTGCAAATTTTATTTTCAAAGAGAGAGAGATACTTATTTTTGGGATCCCATTTAGGCAATTGACTCCCAAAACCAAGACCTCTTCGGTTGCTACTATGATTCTCTTGGAGCCATATTAAAGCATCAGAAGACTTATTCCACTTACGTGTTCTATCAAATTCATGTTTGACTTTGCCAAGTTCTTCTTTAAGAGATTTTATCTGCTCATCTTTGGCATACATTTTATCGTTCAATTTACATAAGTCTTCTTCTAACTTCGCATGAAAGTGATCAACTACCTTTTTACTGGATCCTAGTCTTAACTTTAAATTTTTAGATTTTAGTTCTAGAACCTCAGTTTTGAGTGGTTGAACCTGGTTCATCAAGACAACGTTTTTCTTTTCAGATTCATTGACCCTTATTTTCAGGTCCATGCATTTTGCTCTCAGCATTGCACACTCTTTAGATAGTTGATCTTTCTCTTTAGTTGTCTCCTCAAAATCATCAATGAAGTCTAGTAGCAACTCAGAGAGTTTCTCCTTAGATAGAAATTTTATTTTTGTTTTAAGATATGAGATACTTACCTGTGGTTCTTCATAAGTCTCCTCATCAGATTCTCCAATTGCCATGAGAGCTTGATCTTCTGTCTCACCATCTTCTGATTCTTCATCTGAACTTTCCCCCCAAGCAGCAACCATAGCCTTTGTAGTAGTTTTCTTGGGTTGGACCAGTTCCTTCTTCCTGTTCTTTCTTTCATATCTCTCCTTCCTCCATTCTACTTCCCACTGGGGGCAGTTCTTGATGAGATGATCAGTTTTTCCACACTTGTAGCATCCCTCATTAGCTGGCCTTTCAGGAGCCTTTGCCTTGTTGAAGTTTCCCCCTCTAGAGATGCCTTTCTTCCTCATGAGAAAGTTTCTGAATTCTTTGGTGATCATGGCCATCTCATCATCCTCCAGATCTGCTCCCTCTGTGATCCTTAGTGCTAGAATTTTTTCCTTCTTTAGGGCATCCATTTTCATGGTCTGCCTTTTGAGTCCATAAGCAGTAAGGTTGCCAATCAACTCATCTAGTCTAAGGGTTGCCATATTTTTGGATTCCTGAATGAAAGTTATCTTGCTCTCCCAGGAGATAGGAAAAACCCTTGTCAAGATCTTCTCAACCTTGTCTTCTTCAAGGATGATTCTTCCAAGAGACTTGAGTTCATTAGTCAAGGTTGTGAACCTTGTGTACATCTCCTGAATTGTTTCACCTTCCTTCATAGTGAAGTTTTCATACTGAGAGTATAGCAATGTACCTCTAGACCTCTTCACTTGAGCTGTTCCTTCATGTGCCACTTGTAGAGTATCCCAGATTTTCTTGGCGGTGGTGCAACATTGGATTCTGTTGTATTCATCTGGGCCTAGTCCACACACTAGCCACTTCTTGGCCTTGGCATTCTTCTTCCATTTCTTCAGATCCTCAGCTGTGCAGTCAGCCATAGTCTTAGGCACATCTACTCCTTCAACAGTTTTCTTCATTGTTGCAAGTGGTCCATCAGTGACTATGTCCCAGAGTTCATAGTCCTCTCCAATAAGGTGATCCTTCATTCTATTCTTCCACCAAGAATAGTACTGGCCGTTGAAGAGTGGTGGCCTTGCAGTTGATTGACCTTCCCAGTTCCCAGGTGGTGCACTCATCTTGATCTTTTCCTAGGTGTTAGCCTCTTCAAGGATAACCTGCTCTGATACCAATTGATGTTTTAAACTTCAATACTACACAATAATACGAGTTAATTGTGCAGTACCCAATTTTCGAGTGCTATCTAATAACAACAATCTGGTTCTTCTTAGTCTACTACTTACTACTATTTGCGGAATAATTAAGCAGTAATAGTAAAGA
>ML277829.1:5435-38512 GCA_005239495.1 Nicotiana undulata
CTGACAAACGTACCTTTTTGTTCTAGAGTTAATCTTTCTAACAACTTTACGCTAATGTAAAGTTTCCTTTCGGGCTTTTGTTCCGATATGGAAACAGCCTCGAGTTCTTCAGCAGTGGTTTTGATATGTTCTTCTTCTTCTGATTCATGAATGAAATCTGGTCTGGAGTCTATGTCCGCATGTTCTGGCTCATTCTTGATGATTACAGGATTTGTTTTGTCATTATCCTCTTCCGTACCTATTGGAATATCTATTTCTTTGGTACGTAGCTGATCAGAAGTTTGTTCCATACCTGTTTGTTGATGAGCCTCTGTTTGACAATTCGTTGTTTCTTCCGCGTCTCTTTTGTTGTTAAGAGTTATTGAATTAATATTCCTCGAGGTTTGCTGATCACCCCTGATCTGCCTTATTCCCCATTTGGAAGGGAATTTTATTACTTGATGTAAAGTAGATGGGACTGCTTTCATGTCATGAATCCATGGTCTTCCCAGGATGACGTTGTAAGCCATTTCTGTATTAATGACTTGGAACTTTGCATTTTTGACGACTCTTTCAGCGTAAGTATTAAGTTCGATCTCACCTTTAGTTATCACTGTTGAATTGTCGAACCCATATATGGCTCGAACCTTTGGAATCATTATGTTTTCTACTAGCATTTCTTCCATGACTTTTGCCAAAATAATATTGACTGAACTGCCTAGATCAATCAACACCCTTTTAACGTTAGTGTCATGAATGAGTAAGTATATTACCGGTGCGTCATTGTGTGGAAGTGTCAATCCACCAAAGTCTGCATCGTCAAACGATATTTATTCTTCTCTCATTTCTTCTCGAACCCGCTTTTCGTGCGTGTTCGTGGCTTTTGAGGTTAGCTGACAGATTATACCGTTTACCTCTTCTCCTCCGTGTATGACGTTAACAGTCCGTTTTGGGGAGGGTGGTTTTGGTGGCTCCTGCATGTTCTTCATATATGCCTGTTTACCTTTATCACTAAACAAGTTTGTTAAATAACCCTGCTTTAATAGATGTTCTACTACACTTTGTAAATATCTGCAATCTCTTGTTCTATGGTTGTGATCATTGTGGAATTCACACCATTGATCGAGGTTCCTCCTGTTAGGATTAGAACGCATTTCCTTCGGCCATTTAACTTTGTCTCCCATACTTCTTAGTATTGAGACGAGCTCAGTGTTGCTTATATTAAAGTTATGGTGTCAAATTCGGGTAATATCCCGAAATTTTTCATCTTGATCTCTCTTAGATCTAGATGAGGATGAGTTTGTATCTCTTCCCGAAGGTTTTGTGTTTTCGAACCTGGGACGTAGATCACGTCTCGAGGGTCCTAAGTAAGGATCATACCTATGTTTACCTGACTTTTTCTCTGATTCTAGGCGTCTTGTTCTGTGATATTCTTCATCTTTTGATCCTGTAATTATATAACCTTCAATCCTTAGTTTAGCACTGTACCTGTTGTACACATCATTCCATGTCGTGGCTGGAAATTCTCTTAGACTCTCTTTGGGTCGTCTCGTGGCTTCTAAACTTTTCTCGTGCAAGTTACTTGTGAATGCCATGGCTGCCCAGTTGTCAGGCACCCTTGGTAATTGCATTCTTTCCCTTTGAAACCTGTCTACAAACTCACGGAGCAATTCCTTGTCTCCTTGCTTTATCTTGAATATATCTTCCATTCGTTTTTCAACTTTTTGTGCACCAGAATGTGCTTTTATAAACGAATCTGCAAGTTCAGCAAAAGAATTTATAGAGTTTTCAGGGAGAAGAGAATACCATGTTAAAGCTCCTTTCGTGAGTGTTTCTCCGAATTGTTTGACAAGGACTGATTCTATCTCCTCTTTTGTCAAATCATTTCCTTTTACTCCAGTGGTGAAAGCAGTCACGTGATCACGTGGGTCGTCAAATCATTGCCTTTTACTCCAGTGGTGAAAGCAGTCATGTGATCACGTGGGTCGGTTGTTCCATCGTATTTGGGGATATCAGGCATTCTAAACTTCTTGGGTATAAGTAATGGGGCTGCACTTGGCTTCCAAGGTTGTTGAGAATACCTATCCACATCAATTCCTTTGATAATAGGCGGAACACCAGGGATTTGCTCGATGCGATCGTTTTGTTCTTTCATCTGCTTCTGCATGGTTAATAATAAATTTTGTAATTCTGAATTACTAGTCGTACCTGGTCGTGTTTCAGGAAGTGTATTGAGAGTTTCATCCCTGGTTGGATTTGCTAACCCCGCTTGCGAATATTCCACTAGAATTGTATTATTCAGAGGTAGTGTTGGTGGTACTGGAGGTATTTGTGGTAATTCTCTTGCAAATTCTCGCAAAGCCTGTCCCACGTATTCAGCAATCATTTGCTTTATTTGATCTGATTCCACCGGTTGTTCATTATTGTTACGATTGTCAGTTCTTTCAGGAGATGGTTCTCTCGAAGCTCGTGGGGTTCCTCGAGGAGGAGTTGAAACTGGGGTTTCACTTCTTTTCTGGTTGTTATCGTCATTATTGTTGACGTTGTTGTTGTTGAAATTCGACATGATTTTAAGGATATCGATTGGTAGCGAAAACGATGATTATCAGATTCTCGGTAACGGAACCAATTTGTTTAACCAAAAAATAAGATCTTTTGACTAAAGCTTAATTTAGGATAAACTCGGGTTACTGATAATCGAATTAATAAAATAAAGAATAAAATAGCAATAATTTCGAGAGCAATATGCAAAAAATTAAAATAGCTTAGTATCCGAGAAATCAGATGCCCTTGTTTGTTACAGTTTTATCCCTTTTATAGGGGTATTCTCCTAGTACAACGTTTGTATTTCTGTCATGATAGCCTATTTAATGATTAATTATTACATTAATGAGGCGTTACAATGGTGAATAGTAACTTTTATTTTAAGAGTTACATAACGTACAAGACATTGATTGATGATCTTCGAATCGGCCCATTATTGCGTCCGGATTCGTTGTAACCATGTCTCTTCTTCTTTGATGATCTTTCCGCGGCTAATTCCTTGCATTGACCATACCTTTTTATCCCGTGTCCACGTGTGATGTTTTATTTGGTCCATCTGGCTGGCTGAGTCATCCAAAATTTGTACACGTATGAGGCTATATATTTTACCAATACAACGGTACTGCCTCATTCGCAACTCATTATATCGCAAGATGTTCGGAGGTCCCCTAGAAAAATGCCTCGGACCTAACCAAACGGAGTTTGTGATAAAAGAAGTCCACGAAGGACACTGTGGAAATCACGCAAGGGCTAGATCCTTGGTAAAAACGCTAATCAGAACTGGGTACTACTGGCCTAAGATAGAAGAAGAAGCTGAAACTTCGTATCCAAATGCGACAGATGTCAAAGGTTTGCCAATAACATGCATCGACCCGCGGAACTATTGCATCCAATAATATCCCCATGGCCCTTCATGAAGTGGGCTATGGACATAGTGGGACCTCTTCCCACAGCTAAAGAACAAGTACGGTTTTTACTCGTGCTAACCGACTATTTTACAAAATGGGTAGAGGCAGAAGCTTTCAAACAGGTGCGAGAAAAGGAAGTTAAAAGCTTCTTATGGAGAAACATAATATGCCGCTTTGGAATACCGAAGGAGATCGTGTGTGATAATGTCCCACAATTCATAGGCTCGCAAATCATGGAATTCTTTAAAAGCTGGAAAATCAAACGGATTACTTCAACGCCATATCATCCTGTGGATAACGGTCAAGCTGAGTCAACGAATAAAGTCATCATCAACAATCTAAAAAGCGGGTAGAAAAAGCCAAAGGAAATTGGCCTGATGAGTTACCAGTGGTATTATGGGCATACAGAACAACTTCAAAAACAGCCACGAGAGAAACTCCATTTGCACTTGTCTATGGCTCAGAAGCCTTAATACCCATGGATATTGGCGAACCAAGCATAAGGTTTACAACAGCCACGGAGGATGAAAACAATGATGAGTTGAGCATTAATTTGTACTTACTCGAACAAAAAAAAGAAGCCGCATTAATACGGATGGCATCTCATAAACAAATCATAGAGCGTTATTACAACCGTAAAGCTCGCCTCAGATACTTCAATATTGGGGACTTTGTTCTTAAGAAAGTCTTTTAATCAACGAAAGAAGCAGGTGCAGGAAAGCTAAGTCCAAACTGGGAAGGACCCTACAAATTCCGAAGCATAGCTGGGAAGGGCGCTTACGAGCTGGAAGCTATGGACGGCAGAATACTACCAACAAGCTGGAATGCCATCCATTTGAAAAAGTACTACTTCTAAGGAAAAGGAATACCCCCGGTCAGGTATCACACGTTCGGTTTTGTTTTGAACATTTAAAATTTTACTAACCTTTTTAGATGATAGGCATAAAGCTAACCCATCACCAGATGGTGATATTATACCTGCAAAGACGCGAGGAAGTAATTGAATTCCCGGTCTAGGTTTACACTTTCTGATGGACGTTTTAAAGGGTTAAGCAGTCATCATCTAAAAACTATATACCTTCGAGTCCCGAATGTTTTTCCTTTTCAGGAAAAGGACCACAAGGAAGGAATAGTCAAGTGCTTGAGATTTCATTCAAAGCTCAAACACTTGGGGGACTACACAGTATCGAAGGCTAAGACGAAGCAAAGAAGACTATCAAAAAGTCAAAGCTCGAGCCTAAAGATCCATCTACCCAACAAGTCAAGTGATACGAGAAAAATCGAAAGATCCAAAGACTCAAACCCAAAGCCTGATCCAGAAAACCTTCGAACATGTTCAGGTTAAAAGGAAAAATATTAGCTACGAGGAAGAAATGCACATCTTTTTACTTATTCAAAAGAAAACATGTTGTAACCAAAAATAGTTGTGGATAAAAGATCATCATCATTGTACTCATTCAAAAACTGTTGTAACTAAAAACAGTTACGAAATCTTTGTACTTACATAGAAAATTGTTATCAAATAAAATAGTTACGGATGAAAGATCAAAATCCTTGTATTTGTTTGAAAAACTGTTATCAAATAAAACAGTTACGGATGAAAAAGCATTTCCTCATGATTATTGAAAATTGTTGTTAACAAAAACAGATACGGGTAATAACCCCAACCTTTAGTGAAACTGTTACGAACGAAAAATAGTTGTTCTCTTGTATTAACTCGAAAAAACTGTTACATACGAAAAACAGTTACGAAATACAAGTGTATATCAAATATGTTAAAAGAAAATAGTTGCAACATGAGTTTAGACGATAGTCGAACACATGTAAAATGTTGTGAAAGTTCAAACAAAAACTTTCTCCAGAAACATTCTTAAACATGTGAAAAATTCCTATCACTCTATTGCATTATTACACCATTATGGAGTTGAGACGTCTTCTTCATTAAGTGTCGATCAAAAAGGGCCCCCTTTTATAAACAAATGCCTACTACAAAAAGGCACGCATTTTATATGCAACGCCGTACCTACTATGAAAAGGTATGAGCAATTTCAGCATACTCATGCAAAAACTCAGAGGTAAAACAAAAACCTCGAAAATCAAGCATGCAAAAGACTTAAAAAGAGTGAAACAAAAACTCAAAGCAAAAAAGGTCATACTTGCATATATTAAAATGGTTAAGTATTAACTAATACTTAGCTGCATATAGTTTTGTACATTGGGGTGACCCTAAGTTGTCAGTTGGGGACATTAAAGAGAACCAAATTTACCCTCGATGGAGTTGGGGGTAACCACCAATCAAATAAAAAAAGGGGGGGAACCAACATCTTAATTGTCTTTAGAAGGGCGATCAACTTCTTCACCGGCAGAGGAGGCAGGAGCAGCTGGGGACGAGGGGACTTGAGTAGCAGGAGCCTCACCTTCGGGTGAAGAGATATTCTGACCTTGTTGTGCCTTCTCCATGGCTTCTTTGATTTTAGCTATTTCAGCACTAAGGTCGAAACCCTCTTGACTCATTTCCGTCAATGTGTCGAGGTGAGAATTCATGTACGCCCAACTAACATCGACAGTTGTCGCTTCCTCAAGAGCTTCGTAATCATTCTCCCATATCATGATCTCAGCTCTCAGTCCGTCCCTCTCAGCCTCAATAGCATCTTTGGCGGCCCTTAAAGGTGCAACAGACCTCTCCAGGAATCGAATTTTGTCCAAGGCATTGCGAAGATCCTCCTGGGTCTGAGTTAGAGACTACACAAGCTCGCCAGAGTACTCTTCTTTCTGCTCCAGCAAGGCTTTTAAACTCCTATCTTCTTCCGAGGCATGGGATAACTGTTCAGCAAATGAAGACTCAAGGATGCTCTTGTCTTTGTCCGCCTGGTTAGAAGAAGCCTTCTCCACTGCCAACTCCACTGCCATGACTCTCATATGCCGCTCCAAGGTGTGTTTTTCTTCTTCTAAGGCTTCCATGTCAAGCCTCAGGTTGTCATATTGTCCCTTCCAGTTACCCGTTTTAGCCTGCCACTCTTTTATTTCCTGCTCCGCATTAGAAACCCTCCTCATGAGCTTCGTGCCTATAAGATTGATCTACAAAGAGGAAATCAATTAGATACGGCAATTACATGTACAAGAATGAAATGCAAAAGAATGCACTTTACCTTCAAAGAGGAATGCACGACCTCATTAGCCCAGGTAAGAGAACTATGGTTATCCAGCTTGGTCCTCTCTGTTGGGCCTATCAAGGGCTGCAGCCACACATCAGGTTGGCCGGATTTCATAAAAAGGCTCCCAGTAGCTGGGACTTCGATTAGCACTGCATCACCTCTCTGCTGGAAGACTTTACTTCTCTAACAAGAGGAGGCACAGAAGCAGGCTGAGCCAAGGGAGCGGAGGAAATAACAGGATCAGATGAAGGAACTTCTCTAAAAGAAGGAAAAACAGCCAAGGGAACTTCATTAACAGTGGGGCCAAAGCCTTCACGGAATAAATGATGCACATAATCATGCACAGGAGAGAGAGAAGCATCCTCAGAGGAAGAAGGTCTGACTTCAGGTACGGAAGGCACATCCACGGGTGTAGACTCATCGTCTGAAATCACCCTCCTTCTACGCGACCTATGCACCAAAGTGTCTTCCTCTTCCTCCTCCTCTTCTGAGGCCCTAGTTCCACCAGCCTTTCTCTTCGAAGACAAAGATCCTGAAATAATTTCCTGCACCTGAGCCAGGGACATTTTGGAAATAGATGCAGTAGACACTCCACGGATAGGAAACCCTATCAAAAATAAAGGGTTAAAACAAGAAAGAGATTCGAGCAAGGAAAGAAACGAAAAATCTTCACTTACCGTGAGTTTTCACTGTCCAATCGTACTTCCCGGAGAAGTACTTCCAAAACCTTTCCTCCAACGGAGCAATCGACAACAACTTTTGTACCCAATCACGGATACCGGAGACATTCTCAACAATACCCATGATTGCTGAAAGAAGAAGAAACAACTATGGTGTCAATAAAACACTTAAAGCAGAAATAAGAAAAATAACAAATGTGAGCTAAAATGTACTCACGTGCACGATTCCACTTCTCGGGGAAGGGAAGATTTTCTTCACCCGCTAAACCAGCAGTGGGCGCAGCAACGTACCGAAGGTACTAACCTCTATCCTTATCGTCATCAAGGGTTACCAGCACTCTTTTACTCCTGGCAGCCAGAGTAAAAATCCCTTAACGAAATAAGGAAGGATAATAAAGATGAATGAGATGATTAAAGGTGAAAGGAACCGAGCTAAAGTAGCTAAACACCGGAGACACGCAACAACTCGCCACACAAGAGGACCGACTTGTCCTAATCAAATTTTGAAGAAACGGCAGAATTCGATGATGACTGGATAAATAGGAGGTTTAAACCCTAAGGTAAAAGGGTAGGTATAAACGAAAGAATATCCCGTCTTGTAAGATGTTATTATTTGGTTTCTATTCGGAATAATGATAGGGAAATCATACTTCCAAGAAAATTCCCTGCAAACAAGGGGAACTAAACCTTCGGTAATAAGGGTAGGGTACCTATCAGCACTATTAAGGGATAACGACTGATCAACAAGGACCTAACTATCCCTAGAGAAGGCAAACTCAGCAGGAATGATTTCATCCACTCGTGGTTCGCGTAAGGGTTCATGATGCACTCTACCCCTAGACGAAGACCTGGAAGCCCTAGCTCTTGGAGAAACTAAATACCAAGCAGAAAGAGGAGAAGTAATCTGGGAAGAAGAAGAGCCTCTTAAAGGAGTAGAGCCTAAACTCCTCAGTCTACCACCTCTCTGGCTCCGCGTCGGAGTAGAAGAAGGGGTCAAATCATCCATATTTATCACTCCTTTAGGTTGGTTCGATGAAGACATATTTACGAAGACAAGGGAAAAGGTTCTTCACAAACAAAGAATGAAAGTTTTTCGTGAAAGTAAAGAAAGGAAAAAGGGTATTTATACTCAAAGACAACCGTCAAAAATGGGAAAAAACAATAATGTGAAATTCATAATTGAAGATGTCACATCGTGACTGATGCAGCCGTAAAAAGCCCTAAAAGGCGCCGAGTAATTGCAGAACCAACCCGGAGGTGACACGAGGATTAAGCATTAAATAGAAGTGCCAAGCTACGCCTATGTTTAGAGAAGGATACAATGTTTCGAAGTAAAGCGGCGGCAAAATATTCCCGCCATAAATGCGTATCCACTTACCAAATATTAATCGATAAATAAATGGTAAGTGGGGGAACTATCTGTATTGGTAAAAAAGATCTTCACACGTATGATAATTCTTGATGATTCAGCCAGTTACGTGGAACAAGGAAAACATGACAACTGGACATGATTATATAAGGAGGTGCGAGGCAAAAGGCACGGCACTATATACCTACGAGGTAATCAGCTACGGGAAACTCAACTTGATTGAGACAAAGAAGAGACACGGTCAAAATGAATCCGGACAGAGCTATGGGAAGATTCAAAGATCTTCAATTAATGATCCACACGCTACACAACCTTCACGCAACAGTTACGGTTATTCACTGTAACGTTACATTAATGTAATAATTAATCATTAATGTGTTATCATTGCAAGAGGTAGATGTTTTACTGAAGAATTTCCTATATAAGGGAATAGAAGTTAACTTGTAAGGGACATCTGGACTACGAATACAATACTCTTTATTTTTCTGTGCATCATACTATTGTCTATTTACTTACTCCTTTTTATTTATCATTATTTCCCTGATTATCAGAAACCCGTGTTCATTCCTAAAAATAAGCTTTAGTCATGGGATCTAATTCTTTGGTTAAACAGATGTGCCTTCTGGAAATTGGCCTTTAGGTGCCTCAAACAGTAACGGTGGTAGGCATACGGTTCCTATCATGCAAGCAAATTTTGTACAGAACATAAAATACCGCCATGTCGATCAGATATTAGACAAATACTTGAACATTGTCTGACAACGTGCTCCTTCAAGTGGTTCAAATATAGTGTCCACGTCTCTTGTCTTTCATTGGCACAAATAAAAAAAACTAGGGGAAATATACTTCCATTAGCATCTACTGCAACATCGATCAACAACTTAATATCATAATGTCCATAGACATGAGTGTCGTCTATGGATATTACCGGTCGGCAATGCACAGAACCATCAATTGGTGGTTTAAATTCCCATAACACATATTTGAATATATGTTCTGGTATTCCCGGACTCCACTCGAGATTCCATTCAACAACAGTCCCGAGGTTAAAGTGTTGCAATGCGTCCATGTACCTTAGCAGAGATGCAAAGGACTTATCCCAGTTACCATAAACAATTTCAAACGCACGTTAGCGCCCGGGAAATGCCTTCTTTTGGTAATAGTACACCCATATTCCTGGTGGACAAATGTTATACACTCTTTGATTTTGTACCTTATGGACGCTTCAATGTGTGGAATCAAGACAAGAGAAATCAAGTCAACATTCAATTTAAAATGATTCCCCCTGAATGTGTCCATTTCACAATTGTGGGTGCCAGTGTATTTACCCACAACCCACATATTTGTTTTCTTCTTCCTCTCACGTAGCACCAATTACAACCCGTAAACCATCTACGCCAAATAACCATGTATACATCCATAGATGACTCTGCTACCATGATCTCACGACACTTTTTTACGTTGTACATTCACATCGCCCTGCTTAGGCGTGCTTTATTAGGAAAACAACATGCCCTTTGACGGCACTGTTGCTCTAGATTCATCCCAAATTGTTGTCCGAATTTTGTTAATATCCCTTGTGAGTGCATCCACATCCGGCATACTTGGAAAATGATCAAGGTAGGGAATTTCCTTTGAATTAAACGACATGTGGAATTCGTAGACTCCTGATCTAACGGGAGGTGGAGCATGCTCCCTCGTAAATCAGGTTCAGCATTTTCTTCCTCCTCCTAATAACCCTCATCAGGGAAGGGTGTGTCATATCCAGACTCATCGGCATTGTTCTCATAATCACTATTCTCTTCCTGACACTGCGAATCTATCAGATCCTAATTAAACATGTCATCTTCACGTAATTGAGTAAGGACAGGACCTTCAAGTTGCTCGTTTACACTACACAACTAACAAAATAATGAGTTATTCAAATTGGTCCAAACTTTACATATAGATTTATCACTTCACTAACAAATCATAATGTGTTGACATCCCATGATGGACATTATCCTCTTGGTGATGACTCCCGGATGGACCACCATGATCCAACACACAAAAACTAGGCATATTCCAACTGGGCGTTGGTTCATAACTTGTAATGTGGGGCTTTATATATATAGCGCCTTTTAAAAGGGGGCTATTCTTAACTGGGAAAATTGTCGTTAAGGTATAGCGCCCTTTAAAAGAGCGTTATATATATTATGGTCACCAGTTATTTTTCCCACACATTTTGGTTCTTTGAGTCCAAAAGAACCACATTTTGGTTCCGGACTCGTCTTTGAGATACCATGATCTTGTTGAGATAATAATTAAACTTGTTCATGAAAAATCTTTATTTTTAGTTCATGAACTAGTAGATTAAGTGTATTAGCAGATGCATGCATCGGTGGAAAACTCTAGTAGTAGTCTTGTAATTTCTTGTTCATTTACTTGGTATAGGAGAAGTCTAAAATTAAATTTAGATACATGAATTTTTTGCTAGATACATTGTGCAAATGCCATGACCCAAAATTTCAACCTTAGGATGTCGTGAGTCCCTAAGACTAGGTGTCATGACCCAAAAATTACATGGCGTGAAGGCGCCTATCGCAATATTAGGCAAACTGACATTCACAATAACCCACGCATTTTTAAATTGGAAACATAGTAATATAAGTTCGAAAGAAAATCTCATAAAGACTGAATGAAAACACCGAGATTTAATACAGAATTTCCCAGAATTCGGGTGTCACTGAGTACATGAGAAACTATACAATAACACAGTCTGACAACTGAAACATTTCCTAGGAAGGTAGAACAGTATAAAAACTAAAATATAAAGGGTGAGAGTCAAGGTCTGCGGACACCAAGGCAACTACCTCGATAATGTCCGTACTGATAAATCTCCAGAAATCAGCAACCACCGTGCCCGGAAATATCTTGATCTACACACGAAGTGCAGAGTATAGTATGAGTACAACCAACTCAATAAGTAACAAGCATATCCTTTAGGATAAAAGCAGTGACGAGCTCAACCAATACAGTCCAACTACAGAGTTTAACAGTACAGAAAAGACAGGAAATATGACAATAATATCTCAGAGAAAACTCATAATATGTTCGTACATTGTACCAGAAATGTAGACATACTTTCAGGTTTAATAATTTAAGCTCAATACGGACAAATATGCCAAGTCTGACTGATACAAGGAATATGGCATCTTTATATCCATATGCCAATATGCATATCGTATGTGATAAGACACAATGAAAGTCTCACATACTCACACTCTTAGAGTACTCAATCTGACCGTCTCAATTCTCACTCATCACACTCAGTCACTCAGCATTGTATGGTACCCGATGCAGCGTGCAGCCCGATCCCATCATGAATCAATAGAACTTTCGCTCACTACAGGTATGTCAGACTCTGGAGAAGCGGATCCTACCCAAGTGCTAATAAAACCTCCTGCGGCGTGCAACCCGATCCCATCTTGAATCAATAATACCGGCTGCGACATGCAACCCGATCCTGTCATGAGTCAATACTACCCATTGCGACGTGCAGCCCGATCCCATCAATATCACTCACAAACAGGCTCTCAGCCTCACTCAGTCATTAATCTCTCCAGTAGCTTGGTCTCACAACACTCATGCCAAGCAGCCCAAATCAATGATACATGATATGACAGTAAATGATAACAGAGGCTGAGATATGATATACAATGATTAATTCTACTCTATACATAACTGCAAATTAAGAAAATAACTCAACAACAAAAAAACGACCATTGTGGGTCCCAATAGTACCATCACATAGCCTAAACATGATTTCTAACATAAATCACAGCTCTAGTGCTCTAACACATAGAGTACAATAATAATATTCAGATAAGGTGACTATACAGTCCCACGAAATCAACTAAGTCATAATTACTGTGGATTACGCCCACACGCCTATCACCTAGCATGTGCGTCACCTCAACACCGATCACATAACACGGAATTCAGGGATTCATACCCTCAAAACCAAGTTTAGAAGTGTTACTTATCTCAAATCGTGCAAATATCTACTCCAATAAGCCCTTGCCTCGCGAATCGACCTTCAAACGACTAAAATCTAGTCACAAACAACTCGATACAATCAACACAAGCTATAGGAATCAATTATATATGATAAAGCTAAGTTATTAAACAAAAGTCAAAAATTCAACTCAAAACGTCAACCCCGGGCCCACTCTCGGAATCCAACAAAAGTAACAAAATCCATACACTCATTCAACCACAAGTCCAACCGTACCAAAATTACTCAAATCCGACACCAAAATGCCACTCAAATCCCCAAAGTTTGGCCTAAGAAGTTTCACCATTTTCCCCAAAATTTTTCCACTCCAATCACTAATTCAATGATAAAAACAATGATGGATTCATATAATACAACTAAAATGGAGTTAGTATCACTTACCTCAATCAACTCCTTGAAAATCTTTAAGAATCGCCCAAATCTGAGGTCTCTAGCTCAAAATATGAAAAATGGGTTCAAACCCTTTTTTCAAAATTTAACACTGCTACCCAGTGATTACTCTTCGCGATCGTAGAAAGTCCCTCCCGATCGCGAAGAAAAAAACAAAGATGCCCCCAAAATGGCCTTCGCGAACGCGATTGACTCCACACGAACGTGGTTCAATGATTCACAGACTTACGCGATCGCGAACATCCCCACGTGATTGTGAAGAACAACTTCGCGAGACCCCAACTGCCTCACTTCCTTGTACGCGAATGCGATCCACTCTACATGTTCGCGAAGCACAAGCTTTATACCTTCGCGATCGCATCCCTCACTATGTCAACGCGAAGAAGAAAAGTTCAACATCCCTCAAAGACCCTTCGCGATCACGGAGCTTATCCTCACGATCGCATAGAAGGAAACCAGATCCCATAGCATCAGCAGACTTCAGCAATCTCCAAAGTCCAATTCCACTCTGATAACCATCTGAAATCCACCTGGCGCCTCCCGTACCTCAACTGAACATACTAACAAGTCTTAAAACGCGATACAAACTTAGTCTAGGCCTCAAATCACATCAAACAACATGAAAAACACAAATCGCACCTCAATTCAAGCCTAATGAACTTATGTATTTCTAACTTCTACATTCGATGCCGAAACCTATCAAATCAAATCCGATTGACCTCAAATTTTGCACATAAGTCATAAATGACACAAGTGATTCCAACTTCCAGAACCAAAATCCAAGCCCGGTAACCACAAAGTCAATTCTCGGTCAAACTTCTCTACTCTCCAAACTTCTATTTTTTCAACTTTCGCCATTTCAAGCCAAAATCACCTACGGATTTCCAAATCACTATCCGAATACAATCCCAGTCCAAAATAACCCTATGGAGACATCGAAACCCGCAAAACTCCATTCCAGAGCCATTTACACATAAGTCAACATCCGGTCAACTCTTTCAACTTAGGCTTCCAACCTTGGGACTAAGTGTCCCAATTCATTCCGAAACATCCCCGAAACAAAAACAACCACCCCGAAAAGTCACATAACAAAAATTGAGCATAGAATAAGTAGTAAATAGGGGAACGAGGCTATAACACTCAAAACGACTGGTCGGGTCGTTACATCTTCCCCTTCTTAAAGAAATGTTCATCCTCGAAGGGGTCTAGAATCATACTTGGAGTCTCAAATAGGCGTGGATATATGCTCCACATCTCCCGCTCTGTCTCCTAGTAGCCTCCTCGACTGGCTGACCTATCCACTGTACCTTCACTGAAGTTATATTCTTTGACCTCTACTTTCGAACCTGCCGACCCAAAATGGCCATCGACTCCACATCATAAGTCAAATCACTATCCAACTGAACCGTTTTGAAGTCCAAATCATGAGATGGATCATAAACATACTTTCGGGGCATGGATACATGAAACACTAGATGAACACTGGACAGACTAGGCGGAACTGCAAGCCTATAATCCACCTCTCCAATCCTCTCAAGCACCTCAAACGGGCCAATGTACCAAGGGCTCAGCTTTCCCTTCTTCCAAAACCTCATAACACCCTTGATGGGTGAAACTATGAGTAATATCTTCTCTCCCACCATGTAGGCAACATCGTGAACCTTCCGATCGGCATAGATCTTCTATCTAGACTGCGTCGTGCGAAGCCAATCCTGAATCAACTAAACCTTGTCCAAAGCATCTTGAACCAAGTCAGTACCCAATAGACTGGCCTCACCCGACTCAAACCAACCCACCGGAGACCGACACCGTATCCCATACAAAGCTTCATACGAAACCAACTGAATGTTCGATTGGTAGCAATTGTTGTAGGCAAACTCTGCAAGCGGCAGAAACTAATCCCAAGAACCCCTAAAATCAATGACACAAGCGCATAGCATATCCTCTAATATCTGAATAGTGCGCTCGGGTTGTCCGTCCGTCTGAGGGTGGAATGTTGTACTCAACTCAACCCCTGTGCCTAACTCTCGATGCGCTGCTCTCGAAAACTGCAACGTGAACTGTGTGCCCTGTTCTGAAATGATGGACACTAGCACACCATGAAGGTGAACAATCTCACGGATGTAGATCTCATCCAACCGCTTCGAAGAATAAGTAGTCCCCACTAGAATGAAATGCGCGGACTTGGTCAAGTGATCCACAATCACGCAAATTGCATCAAACTTCCTTGAAGTCCATGGGACCCCAACTACAAAATCCATGGCGATACGCTTGTCCACTCCGGAATATCAAGAATATAAAGCAATTCGCCCGGTCTCTGATGCTTCTTCACCTACTGATAGTTTAGGCACCAAGCTACAAACCACACTATATCCTTCTTCATCATCCTCCACCAATAGTGCTGCCTCAAGTATTGATATATCTTTGTTGCACCGGGATTAATGTAATACTACGAACTGTGGGCCTACTCAAGGATCATCTCACGTACCCCATCAACATTGGGCACACATATCTGACCCTGCATCCGCAACACCCCATCTTACCCAATAGTAACCTCTTTGGCATCAGCGTGTTGAACTGTGTCCTTAAGGACAAGCAAATGGGGATCATCATACTGGCGCTCTCTGATGAGATCATATAAGGAAGACCGAAAAATCGCACAAGCTAGAACCCGACTGGGCTCCATAACATCTTATCTCACTAGTTGGTTGGCCAGGGCTTGAACATATGATACAAGCGGTCTCTCACCTACCGGAATAAATGCAAGGCTTCCCATACTCATCGTCTTTCTACTCAAGTTATCGGCCACCACATTGGCCTTCCCGGCATGATACAGAATGGTAGAATCATAGTCCTTTAGCAGCTCCAACCACCTATGCTGCCTCAAATTTAAATCTTTTTTGTTTGAACAAGTACTAGAGACTCCGATGATCCATAAATATCTCACAAGAAGATAATGCCTCAAAATCTTCATTGCATAAACGATGGATGCCAACTCCAAATCATGAACAAGGTAGTTCTTCTCATGAGGCTTCAACTGGCGGGAAGCATAAGCAATTACTCTACCCTCCTACATCAAGAAACACCCAATATCAATTCGAGAAGCATCAGAATACACAGTATAAGAGCCTGACGCTAAAGGCAAACTAAAACTAGAGTTGTGGTCAAGGCAGTCCTGAGCTTCTGAAAGCTCTCCTCACAGTCATCCGACCACCTGAATAGACCACCCTTCTGGGTCAACCAGGTTAAAGGTGCTACAATGTATGGGAAACCCTCCACAAAGAGAAGATAATATCTAGCCAAGCAGAGAACGCTCCTAATTTTAGTAGTTGAAGACGGTCTGGCCAACTCTGAACCACCTTTATCTTCTTTGGATCCACCTAAATCCCTTCACTGGACAACACGTGCCACAAGAACTCCACCTACGAAGCAAAAACTCACACTTGGAGAACTTGTCATAAAGCTTCACCTCCCTCAACCTCTGTAGTATAATCCTCAAATGTTGGGCATGCTCCTCCTGGCTACGTGAGTACACCAGGATATCATCAATGAATACTATGACAAATGAATCAAGATATGGTTGAAATACATTGTTCATCAGATGCATAGTGACCTTATATGATCAAAATAACTACTAGAGAGATATATTATTCTGGTTGTTAGGGAGTTGGTCAGCCCAAATGAAATCACAAGGAACTCATAGTGACCAAAACCCTTCCTGAATGTCGTCTTCAGAATATCCGAGTTCCGAATCTTCGAGTGGTGATACCAGAACTCAAATCAATCTTAGGGAACACCCTCGCTCCATGAAGCTGGTAAAATAAATCATCAATTTGCGTCAAAGGATATTTGTTCTTGATTGTTACTTTGTTTAGTTGTCTATAGTTGATGCACATCCGCATAGTACCATTCTTCTTCACAAGCAGAACTAGTGCACCCCAAGGCGACACACTAGGCTTAATAAGCCCCTTATCAAGAAGCTCTTGAAGCTGCTATTTCAATTTCTTCAACTCAACTGGTGCATACGATACGGAGGAATAGAAAGGACTGAGTGACCGACACCAAGTCAATATAAAAATCAATATCCTTGTCAGGCGGCATGCCCGACGAGTCAGCAGGGAACACATCCAAAAAGTCTCGGACTACCGGAACGAAATCGATAGTAGGAGTATCAGCACCAACATCCCTCACAAAGGCCAAATGTGACCGACACCCTTTCCCAACCATCCGTTGGGCCTTCAGATAAGAAATAACCCTAATGGGAACATAATCCATAAAACCCTCCACCCGATCCACGGCAATCTCGGTATCGCCAACACCACAGTCCTATCGTGACAATCTAGAATAATATGACATGGAGAAAACCAATCCATATCCAATATCACGTCAAAATCAACCATACTAAGCAATAGAGATCAACTCTAGTCTCAAATCCCCAAATAGTCACTACATACGACTAACACACACGGTCAACAACAATTCACACACAGACATAGATACATAAGCAGGTGAAACTAAGGACTCACGGGGCATATCCCCATAACGAGCGAAATATGATGATACATACGAATACGTAGAACCGAGGTCAAATAATATAGAAGCATCCCTGAGGAATACTAACACAATACCTGATATCACTATGTCCGAAGCAACAGCCTCTGGCCTGGCAGGAATAACATAGGATCGAGCCTGACCTCCACATGTTCGACCTCCCCTTCTATGGCGACCTCTAGTTTCCTGAGCCCCACCTCGAGCTGGCTAATCGGGTGGTGAAGTAATCGGTACAAAAGTCGCAGCCTGACTCCTCTACTGAACTGGACTCTCCAAAGGCGAGGACAATGCCTCTTCACATGACCAAGATCTCCACACTCAAAGCAAACCCGCTCTGATAATGGTGGCAAGTGCAAGAGCGGACCCCGAGAACCAGAATAACTACTGGAGAGGCCTGGCATAGATGAACCCTGAATTGATGAAGCACGAGATGAACTCTGGGTTGGGAGAGCACTGAAAGATGACTGACCCGGGCGAGCATTGTATGAACCATGGCTAGCTGATGCACCACAATGAACCATACAAGCCATCTGAGTGAGCCTATAAAGATGACCCCTGTTGTGGCGGGAATGAACCTCAAAAGAAACACCGTTGAAAACCCAAACCACGAGGCCTCTTGGCCTCCCTCTCCACACTCTCCTAAGTACGAACCAGTTCTAACCGCCTAGCAATATTAACAACCTCATGGAACATAGAACCTGATACATTATCTTAAGTCATAACAAAGTGCAGTCCATAGTTGAGGCCATCAATGAACCTCATAATCCTCTTCCTCTCTATGGTAACCAACCAGACCCCGTGACGAGCCAACTCTGAAAATCTCAGCTCATACTGGGTCATAGACATGACCTCCTGGCATAGCTACTCAAACTACCTACACAACTTCGCCCTACAGGCGGTGGCACAAACTTCTCCAAGAAGAGAACGGAGAACTCGTACCATGAAAGTGGTGCAGCACCGGCTAGACTGCCCCGATATTTGGTCTTCCACCATCTTAATGCTTCCCTCGTCAGCTAAAAAGTAGTAAATGAGAGCCCATTAGATATGTCCTCGCCATTTGTGAGAGAATAGAATAATAGAAGTTTAAATCCAGAATCAACAAATTTGCATGACAATAATACAAGAAAGTGAAGTTTTCCTAAGGGTTCGGCAACCTCTCGAAGATAAGTACAGGCGTCTCCATGTTGATCCGCAATACTCTACTAAACCTGCTCATGACTCGTGGGGCCTATGTAACCTAGGCTCTGATACCAACTTGCCACAACCCAAAACTCACATGTCGTGATGGCGCCTGTCGCAATACTAGGCAAGCCGACATTCACAATAAACCCACACATTTTAAATTGGGAAAACATAGTAATATAACTTCAAAAGAAAATCTCATAAATACTGAATGAAAACACCGCAATTCAATAACAGAATTTCCCAAAATTCGAGTGTCATCGATGAGAATCTTCAATGAAAGTCTCACGTACTCACACTCTCAGAGTACTCAACCTGACTAACCCAATTCTCACTCATCACACTCATTCACTTAGAATTGTACGGTACCCGGTGCAGTGTGCAACCCGATCCCATCATGAATCAATAGAACCTACGCTCGTTGCTGGTATGTCAGACTTCGGAGAGGCAGATCATGCCCAAGCGCTAATAGAATTTTATGCGGCGCGCAGCCCGATCCCATCATAAATCAATAATACTTGTTGCGCCATGTAACCTGATCCCATAATGAGTCAATACTACCCACTGCGGCGTGCAGCCCAATCCCGTCAATATCACTCACAAATAGGCCATCGGCCTCACTCGGCCATCAATCTCTCCAGTCTCTCGGGCTCACAACACTCATGCCAAACAACCCAAAACAATGATACATGATATGCAATAAATGATAACACAGACTGAGATATGATATGCAATGATGAATGTGACTAAGTACATAACTGCAGATTAAGAAAATAACTCAATAGCATAAGAACGACCATGAGATATTTTCGAGCGGACGAAGAAGCGAACAATGAAGCAATGTTGGTCAAATTGGAGTTGCTCGACGAACGCAGGGACTTGGCGCATATAAGGATGGCATCCGAAAAGCAGAGAATGGAAAGATATTACAATTGAAGAGCCAACCTCCGGTATTTAAAAGTAGGAGACTTGGTTTTAAGGAAAGTAACTCAGAACACACGGGAGCTCAACGCAGGAATCTAGGTCCAATGTGGGAAGGCCCCTATCGGGTTTCTACTGTCATCGAAAAATGGTAATACAATTTGGAAAATCAGACGGAGTAAAGTTGCCGTGAAACTGGAACATCGCACATCTCAAAAGATACTATTGCTAATGAGCCTCACCTACACTGAAAGTATGTGCTTCACTCTTTTTCCTTTCGTCTAGTTTTTGTCCCAATTGGGTTTTTCTAGCAAGTTTTTCACGAGGTAACAACGGAAAGCATACTAAGAATGAAGCTTCATCAGGAAAAATAAGACCTTATAACGATAAGGCATGCAAACGATGGATCACTATGGAGCATTTAGATAATCTTCAGCTCGGTAGCAAAAGTTTCTACCAAGAAGTAAAATTTTCTAGCAGACAAGGGTTACTCGACCGTTCACGAGTGCAAGCTACTGGGTTGTTGTTAGATATTCTTTAGCTCGATAACAAAGTTCCTAAAGGGAAGTGAAGCTTGTTACCGAACTAAAGATTATCTAACCATCCACTAGTGGAATCTCGAAAGGATCAAGACTTCCAGCGTTCAAATTCGCATTCTTTGCATTCGAACACTAAGGGGAGTGATATGAGGATACGACAACAATGATTGTCATATCGATTGACATACGAAACCCTGAAATAAAGTTGTATCATCGGGACCGGAGACTACGCGGCCAGCCCCGTAGAAACAAGTTGTACAAGTTAGCCACAAGTAATGGCAATTTATTTTTAGCACAACGAATTCTTATGTACTTTTGAAAGTGAAAGGAATAAAGTAAAGTCCTTTTATTTATATCTTGTTTCTTGTCTGAACGATGAATTAATTTTATCATTTGAAAGTTAAACAAGTACTTCAAATGCTAGTGTCGTAATGAACAGGAGACGTCCTCTTCAAGAACACCGAAAACATAAAAGGGCCCTCTCTTATAAAAATCTCATTATAAAGGGCTGATTTCAGAAGAACTTATGCCCGGAATCCAAATGCTCTCGAGTAAATATACACTCGAAGCCTTGCACAATTCGACGCAAAGAATAAAACTTACGCAAATGCTTAAACAAAAAATACGCAAAAGAGATTAATTTGCACAATACTTAAACAAAAAAGTACTTGTATTCACAGCAAAAGTGCCAAGTCGCACAAATATAAAAGTATGGAAAAGAAAAGAAAGCAAAAACTAAACTACTGCATCTCCGGAACCTGGAGGAAGAGAAACATTTGCACCCCAGGAGAAGTGGGTGGATCTGCCGCCGGCTCAATATTTTAGCCTTCATCATCATCACCTTTCGCTTCTTCTTCAGTTCCCAAGAACTCAAAATCGGAACCAGAAGAGCCGGTAGCTTCAGACCAAGCCAAAAGACCCCTTTTGGAAGTTAACTCCAGCTCACGAGCCTTAGCAATTTCGGCATCAAAGTCAATGACACCCACTTTGGCCTCTTCCAAGGTTTTTCTCATCATGTTATACATAGCATATGTTTTTTCAACAATAAGGGAAGCCCGCTCGGCACGGACTTCTTCATTAAGTTGGTCCACCTCGGTAGAAAGATTATCCCACGCGGATCTGGTGGCCCGGAGGCTGACATCAAACTTGCGGAAATGGAGCTGAAAACTCTATTGTGCTCGATGTTCCTCTTATGATTCTCCCCCACGACATACTTATCCTCGGCAGCAGTAACTTCTTCAGTTTTACAGTTTAATGTTGCCTCCAAATTATTCAATCTTTCTGCATAGGCAGCCTCACAATCGGATGCAGCTTGAACGATATTATAGACTTCAACCCATATGGCCGTAACTTCTTCAAATTGTGCCCTTAACGGGGCAACCTTTTGTGGTCATTACTTCTTGCTTGCTTTGCTGCAACCGAGCCTCCAACTCAACAGTCTCAGTAGCTCGTGCTTCCAATTCTGAGAGGCGAGCAGCAGTCTGGTCTCCCTAGCCAAAAGTTGATCCCGCTGGGAGGTAAGTTCCTCCTTATCAAGAATCAGCCTTTGAAGGCCCTCGAAAGCAAGGAAGTTGGCCTGCAAAACAAAAATGCAGATCCAAAACCCTTCCTAACAAAGATAGAAGAAACAAAAAAGGAAACAAAGACTATATTGTCGTTGCGTTGTGCATGGCATTGTTCAACAAACACTCTCCTGAGAGATTTTGTATTTTGTTCCTATCTTTTTCTGAAGCCAAAGGCTTCAGATAATTAGCAAGCTCCACCGGCGGGGATAACAGATGGCATCTAGTGGAAACCGAGAGGGTGACACTCATCCTCCTTTAGGGCTCTTCAGAGGGGGCAGAATAATTATGCCCCAAATATCCATGAACTGGGGACTAGGGAGGAAACATATCCTCCTTTCGAGAACTACAGCTAGTGGAGATGATGTAGCAGTTGTTAGTGGCGAAGGCAGAGTTGGTGAAGAAAGAGATGAAGTTGATGGCGTTGTAGGATGAGAAGTGGTTGCGACAAACGCAGTGTTGGTTATTGGTTGCTCGTTAACCAAAGATGGAAGGGACTCAGTACCCAGCCTCACGTACCGGGCACAGCAACTGGGACACGAAAGCGGGAGTTAGCATTTTCCACCATGTCATACTCCCCCCAGAGTGCCGAAGCATCATCCTCGGTTGGTGTAACTAACTCAACAGGTTGATCATTATGTTGAGCTGATGAAGGTCATCGTCTTCTATGTAGAGAATCCATCTCATCACTGGCTTCTCCGTTATCATCGATCACCACGGTGTCTATGTCCAGCTCGGGCACAACACTCATCACCACAACATCCGAAGATGACTCGGGCGTGACATCCTTTGCCTTTTTATTTTTCCCCCGAACACGGAGGAGCATCTTCTTTTTTATTGCTTTTTCTCCGGCCGGGGACTCCAAAAAGAAGCACTTGCACTAGAAGCAGGTCCGGAGACACCTATTCAGCTGAATGCCTCCTGCAGCAGCCTCGCCGTGTCAACAATATTAGCCAAAACATCCTCCTTTGGAACAACAACTGAACCATGGGGTAGACCTAAATTCAACAGGAGAGAAAGGTTAATAAACTTCCTTATACGAAAGGTTAAAACAAGATGAGTTTGTTTTACCTTAATTTTTGGTCCTTCACCCGTATTTAAGGGCTAGTTCTTTCCACGTGCAGATCTCGGGTGTAGTGACATCCAAACTTTTCTGGACCCATTAATCCAAGCCTTCAACCCTAGGTGGTGTCCGTTGAGTTGATGAAATAAGTGAAAGAAGAAGGGTCAACAACAACATAGGGTGATCTTCAATAGAAGAAAAGACAAACGGCGAACTTACGAGTGCGGTTCCATGATTCTGGAAATGATGGAGTCGTGGCCGTAATGATGTCACTAGCGGCAATTACAATGAACCCTTCCATCAACCCATGGTCGTTGTCATCATCCATGCTGGATAGCAAAGCATGGTGGCCACGTTTGCTAAAATTTATCATTCCCCCAGGGAAAATCTTGAGGGAATAAAGGTTCATTAATCGAGCCAAGGTTAGCTCCTCTCCCGTCTCCTGTGAAAGACCAATTATCCTCCACACATAAGGACTTATTTGTGCCAAGCATACCTGGTAACGGATGCAGAACTCCACGATAACAGCGCCAAGCTCCCCGCTCAAAGATAATGGCACCAAAGTGAAGGGATACGTATAAAATACATGAAACCCTTCTTGGGTAAGGTTATCCGCTCTGCCAGGTCAGGAGCGATGATGTTTAAATCAAGGAAATGGAAGTATTACTTCACAACAGGAATGGTGGAAGGACGGATAGAATAAGGATACACGCCAACAGCCTACGTGCGAGGATTAGAGGTAGGGTACTTCTCTTCGAAGTCCTTAGTTGTGACAAGACTCCTTGGAATGATGGTGTTCACCGTAGCAGGAGGAGCGTCATCAGCTTTACCTTTGTTCTTTGAGGAACTAGGGCTTCTGAAAGAAGAGCCATTGTTATCAGAAGAGAGAAAATGGTTTTTACTAAAGAAGAAGATTTGGTAAAGTTGAATACAAGTTTAAGTAAAGCAAAGAGCGTTCGGGAGAGTTTGGAAAGTTATGAAGTGTAAATGGAGAAGTTTGATGTGTATAAGTAAAGGAATAGGCGGCTAAAATCGTGGCCACAATTACCTCGATAACCGGAAAAAGTGGTGCTGAATCGTGGAATGACGTGTGTTCGGGGTATTAAAATTCTGAGACACGTGTGTCTAATCAACTTTCAGAAAATTTTTAGAGGGGGTCAGAGAATTTTCCGCCAAAAAAGGTATCTCTACCAACTTCCCGGTGACACAAATATATGCCACCGGAAAGGAGGGGGACTAAATGTATAGGGTAAAGTATGTTCATATTAAATAATTTCATGAGAAAGCGACATGTGGAGATGAAGATAGAAGACAGTAAGGTCTGAAGGCAACGATCTCGTTTATTATCGGAGAGAATGATATTCATAAAAGCGAGATAAATGCATACTACCCGGTAGCATTTAATGGAGAATATTCTACAACATTAAGTCGTTACAGAGAATATGGCATTCACTGCCTGCCTTACACATTCTTCAATAGCCCTCATAATTATTATTAAAGAGGTGCTTGATCCTAGGATCTTGTTCCATAGGTGCAACTATAAATAGTGAGCTCTATTATCATTGTAAAGGACATGAATTTTCTGACAAAAATATACTATACTGTGTTCAAAACTCAATACAATTTTATCTTCTTGCGCATCTATATTGTTATTACTACCTATGGATGCTCTGATCCTATAACCATGATTTCTGTTGTATTATCTCTACTTCAAGGCTAAGTATTATATTTCTGTCTATTTTATTTACCATTTTAGGATCAAATCGATTCACTTGTCTATAAATCACGTATAAATTCAATTGTACCATCTTATCGGTAGTCAAATAGAATTAACAAATTGCAAATACTAATGACCATCTATACTCATTTTCTACTCCAAGTACAGGAGGGAGGGAGGTGAATTGTTACTTCTATTTAATTTTGCTTGATAGTCGACTAAAGATTAATATCGCGTAGATCAATCGATAAGTGCATAAATTTAAATGACACAAGATGTCTAATATTGGTTCGGATTCAATGTGAATCCTGATCCAATCCTCTTGGGTTGCAAGAAGGTTCTCTCTTTAAAACTCCTAAAATTCTGAGTTTACTTGTATTAGTGAGTTTCCTTTGCACACACCAACTGATTTCTTATACTAACTGAACTCTCAAATCTTTTGATACTATGCCTCACCAATATTTTTCTCTCTTTCCCTTCACTCTGTTTATTATACAATACATTACACTGAATTACAATACTTGTTAAAAGTAGAACAAATAGCTTGAAGTCGGTGAGACGAAAGTATATTTCCTCCTTCTTGGTTTTCGATATATATAGCATCAGTAAGACTTTGTTTATGGACTTGATTGATACACATCATGAGAGATTGACAACCCAAAGAAACTTATCCTTGGAATGAATCTTGATTAAGTCCTTCCAAGAATAAGGTTGGAGCTTTACATGAACTGTTTCTTGATACTCGCGTGAAGATTGATTGCTCTCCTTTCAAAGACTTGTTTGACATTTATGCGGATCTTCAGACTTGATTGACTTCTTGTGCGAGTCTCATTTTTTATCTTCTGGAAAGTGCTGGCAAAATGAGCTCATATTTTGCTAACCCTCCCAAGCCGTTCATATTTTAATGAGTTGGGTGAGTAATATTTAAGTTGGGTAAAATTTGGGCTTCAACTCATATTCAACCCATTAAAATATGGGTATTAATGGGTAAAATATGGGTTAGACTAGTGGGATATGTTCAAACCTTTTCATATTTGTTTAGCTTAATATTTTTCTTATAAACTCATTTTCCTCTAATTGAAGGAAATTATTTTCCTTATCAAGAGAAAGAAAAATATTTTTCAAAACTCTTTTTCAATCTAACCCACCATATGCTTCATCCCCACCAACCCGCCCCCACCCCCACCCCAAACCACCCTAGCCCACCCCACACCTACACCCACTACTACCATCCCAACCCCACCCAACTCAATAAAAATATTATTAAGGGTGTATTTGGTATAAAGAAATATTTTTCAAGAAAATATTTTCTTAGAAAATAAGTAGTAATCTTATTCATTTTTTAGTGTTTGGCACGCAAATCAAGGAAAATATTTTCTCAAGAGTATTCATAAATAATTTTGATACAATAAACATGAAGTCATAAACTTTCGAACCAACAACATTCTGAACCCACAAATTTCATAAACCTCTGAACCGCAAAACTTTCGAAACCGCGAAAGTTCGAACCCGTAAACTTTATAATTTCTAAACTCGTAAACTTCGAAACACATAAACCTCCGAAATCATAACTTTGGAACTTGTAAAATTTTGAACATGTAAATCAAAAGATGAAAAAAGTAAAACTGAAAATATATTTTTTTCGGGAGGGGGGAGGTGGGGGGTGGGGGTGCAGAAAAAAACAGAAATTTCAAAATTACAAAAAAAGTATTAAAAAAAATTGTGCGGGAGTGGGGGTAGGGGGTGGGGGGNGGTTAGGTGGGTGGGTATGGGGTGGGTTGGTGAGGGTAAGGAATAGGGTGGGGAAAATTGAGAAGGAGTTTTAGAAAATATTTTCCCTTCTCTTGGTAGGGAAAATATTTTCCTCCAATTGGAGGAAAATGAGTTGATTAGGAAAATATTTTCCAAGATATTTAAGCCAACCAAACATGGGAAAATTGAAAAATACTTTCCGGAAAAAAAAATACAACCAGTATTTGCATTAGAAAAAAAAATACACTTATATAATATGGGTTAACCCATATTCAACCCGCCCATTTGACACCCGATCCGTTTTTTACCCACATAAAATATGGGCGGGTTGAGACCCAATCCATTTTTACTCAACTCATTTTTAACCCGCTCAAATCCAACTCAACCCGCCCATTTACCACCACTACTTCTGGAGTAGGTTTAGGATAGGATTGTTGATTTACCGATGCTTGAGGATTATCGTATCTCGTCCAATTTGAGCTGATTTGATCTTCCTTCACTTGATTGATACTTTCCTTTTCCTACTTTTCGCCTGGCTCATCTTCTTTATTTTTGTTTCCTACAAGAAGAATAATACTCCGTCCGTTTCAATTTATGTTAACACATTTGATTGGGCACGAATTTTAAGAAAATATTATACTTTATATAACATTATTTTTTATTTTTAAAAATAAGATCTAACATTTACACTACTACTGTATACTTGGTAATATTTCTCCATAAGCCTACGACAACACATATATGTAGTATAAGAACCAAAGCATCTAATTCATGCAATAGAATTATATCATGGCACCTCTTGTAAACTGGCACTAAAACTTCAAAAATAGTTGCTAATGATAATAATATCCGGGGATCATTCTCAACCTATAGTGTGAAGTTGATCAATTCGAAATTTCTAGCTAGTGATGTTCAAGTGTTCTCCATGGTGCAAACATTTGCTGCACTTTTCCAATCATTTCATTACAGTTTCAATTAGCTTGTTGATTAAACTCGATAAATCAATCGCTAACCATTAAAATTATACCGAACCAAGCGATAACTCAGTAGTTAGGTTAGCAGATTAGTTTACTTAAAAATTGATAACCGATAAATCGAATTGTCAAGCGTAAATATCTAATCGAACCGCCCAATAAGCACCCTTACCTTTTATTAGTGCAGTATACTAAAAATAAATTTAGCTTTTATTATATCAAGAAAATTTATTATTTTCTTTCAGTGTACCCTTATCATTTAGCTCCTGTTTGGCCATAAAATTTGAAAGATTTTTTGCAAATTTTGTTTTCAAATATCTATTTGTTTATAGATTTTAATCATTTGTTGGCAGATTTTGAAAATAAAATCTCAAATAATTTTTTAATTTCTTAAAATTTTCTACTCGCAAAACTTCTAATTCTTTTCAAATAAAATTCATGTCCAAACAAAATTTCAATTTTCAAAAATTATTTTTCATCTCATTTTTAACAATTTATTTCTTCAAGCTTCAGTCAAATCTATGTCCAAATGTGTAACGACCCGGTCGGTCGTTTTGAGAGTTAGCGCCCCCATCCCCTAATAACTGTTTCTCCCATGTCTATTTCTGCTTTTGGAACTTGTCGTAGCGTTGAGTGGTGATATTCGGAGGGATTTTGGACACATAGTCCTTAAATGTGAAATTAAGCTTTAGTAATCGGGTCGTAATTAGAACTGTGTGAAGACGGATACGGAATGGATTTCCGTCGGCTCTGTTATCTCTGTTGGGTGATTTCGGAGTTAGGAGCATGTTCGGAATATGTTTTCGAGGTCGGTAGTAGATTTAGGCTTGAATTGGCAAAAGTTAGAATTTCGACGATTTCGGCCGATAGGTGAAATTTTGATATCGGGGTCGGAATGGAATTCTGGAAGTGACAGCAGGTCCGTAGTGTCATTTATGACCTGTGTGCAAAATTTGGGATCATTCAGATGAGTTTTGACGTTGTTCGGCATCGGTTGTGGAATTTGGCAATTTCATAAGTTCTTAGGCTTGAATCCATGCTTAATTGATGATTTTGATGTTAGGAGACGTGTTTTGAGGGCTCGACTAAGTTCGGGTGAGGTATTAGGGTTGCTTGGTAGGTTTGGTTGAGGTCCCCAGGACCTCAGGAGTGTTTCGAATGCTCAACGGGGTTAGATTTGGATTTAAGAAAACATCAGACTTTTGTTGGTTCTGGTTTCCTCTTATGCGTTCGCGTGGGGTTAGTCGCGAACGCGTAGGCTAATTGGCTCCAAGAATTTTTGTGCTACGCGTTCGCGGGTTAATGAGTGCGTTCGCGTAGGTATGGGTCGTATGGCCAGGCACGGGATCGCGAACGCGAGGGGCATGGGCGCGTCCACGTAGTTATAGGCTGGGGTCCCAGGGGTTTGGCACTTTACCCTTCGTGTTCGCATGTCTGGGACCGCATTCGCATAGGGGTTAGGAAGTTGAGGTTCGCGTTCGCAGGCCCTGGGTCACGTTTGCATAGGCCAAATATCTGGGCACGTGTTTCTTACTCTTCGCGATGCTCCTTCCGCGAACGCATAGAATACTCACCTGGGCAGAATATTAGAAACCCAATTCGAGGGTTTAAGCCAATTTTTAAATTTTTGAACTTGAGAGATCGAGAAGTGCGATTTTGGGGAAGTTTTACACCTGGGCAACTCGGGTAAGTGATTTATATTCGATTTAAACTAATTTCCATGATTATACTCCTTAATCCATCCTTTAAATTCGAAATTATGGTCGAAAATTGGGGGGAAATGGGATAAAGTTCCTAGGCCGAATTCTTGAGTTTTGATTAGGATTTTGATATCCGATTTGAGTAATTCTTATATGGTTAGACTCGTGAGCGAATGGGTGTTTGGAATTTATAATTTTTACCTGATTCCGAGACATGGGCCCGGGGGACATTTTGGGCAAATTTCCTAATTTCGCGTATTAGCTTCGAACTTATTAGCTATATTGAATCCTTAAAGTGATATTTACATTATGAAATCTAATTGAATAGATTTGGGTCATTCGGAGTCGGATACTCGTGGCAAGAGCGTGGTATTAAGTTGATTAGCGCAGTCGAGGTAAGTGGCTTGCCTAACTCTGTGTTGGGGACTTCCCCTTAGGTTGTTTTGATACCGTTTTTTTTATATGGGCGTCGTGTACGTGAGGTGACAAGTGTGTACACAGGCTATTATTTCTAAAACTTCACTTTTCCTTTCATGACATAAATCATGTTATCCCTATTTCATTGTTCATGTACTAACTGTGTAGTTTAGCTTAGGACTAAGCATGCCTACCTGTTTTACTTGAGTTTCCCCTAAATTTCTACTATTTGCACCATGTTCAGGTAGTCTTCCGTATTTTCCTGTAATTCTTTCTGAATTGTTTAAATAATTTGTATCCGGTATTCATTTGCATTGCATATTTAAATTGGGACTACGGACGAGATTCCAGGAGCTTCTCCCCCCCCCCCTCGTATTGCATCGCATATTTAAATTGGGACTATGGACTAGATTCCGGGAGCTTTCCCCCTGTACTGCATTGCACATCTGCTACTGTGAGATACGTTGTGCTGAGTTGAGGGCTCCCTTTTACTATTTCCTTTCAGCTTACTGTTTCTACTGCTTTTACCTTAGCTTATTATCTCTCTCTGTTAAATTTTTAGATTGTTTAACTATAAAAATCCAGTAGAGCCTTAACCTGACCTCGTCACTACTTGACTGGGGTTAGGCTTGGCATTTACTGGGTACCAATTCTGGAGTACTCATGCCCTTTCCTACGCATGTTTTCCATGTGCAGATCCAGGTACCAGCTCCCAGTTTCGTGGCTAGGAGTCGCTTTAGCAGCTTCCAGGAGACCGCGAGGTAATTCTGCCGCGTCCGCAGAATCCCACGAGTCCCCTTCTACTCTAGTATAGGCATAAATGACTTATGTATTTCTGCTACTTCTTTTTATAGAGCTATATTTAGTACAGAGATTGTGACTGTCGTGACATTCCGGGTTTTGGGTGGTGAAATTGTATATGCCGAGCGGTTGAATTATGTGTCTTCTTCTTCTTTTCTATTTCAATTATTATATTGCTTTTATTTCTCCGCAATGTTTAGTCTTACCTAGTCGTAGGGACTAGATGTCGTCACGTCAAGCAGAAAGACCTCAATTTGCACCAGCGTAGGTGATTCAGGAGAGGCTTCGCACAGCTCAGTCCAGACAGAAGAGTTATGCGGACCGGAGGGTTCGTGACTTAGCATTCATGATGGGTTATCGGGTTTTGCTTCGGGTATCGCCTATGAAGGGCGTCATGAGGTTCGGGAAGAAGGGTAAGCTGAGTCCGAGATTTATTGTCCCTTTTAAGGTGTTGCGGTGTGTTGGGGAGGTTGCTTATGAGCTTTCCTTGCCTCCCATCCTAGCCGGAGTTCATCCGGTATTCCACGTCTCTATGCTCCAGAAGTATCACGGTGACCCGACTCATGTTTTGGATTTTAGTTCAGTCCCGTTGGACATCGATCTATCCTATGTTGAGGAGCCTGTAGCTATATTGGATAGGCAGGTCAGAAGGCTCAGGTCAAAGGATATTGCATCAGGGAAGGTTCAGTGGAGGGGTCATCCGGTCGAGGAGGCGACTTGGGAGACCGAGCAGGATATGCGCAGGCAGTACCCTCATCTCTTCACAGCTTCAGGTATGTTTCTATACTCGTTCGAGGACGAACGATTTTCTTAAGATGGGGAGAATGTAACGACCCGGTCGGTCGTTTTGAGAGTTAGCGCCCCCATCCCCTGATAACTGTTTCTCCCATGTCTATTTCTGCTTTTGGAACTTGTCGGAACATTGAGTGGTGAAATTCGGAGGGATATTGGGCACATAGTCCTTAAATGTGAAATTAAGCTTTAGTAATCGGGCCGTAATTAGAACTGTGTGAAGACGGATCCGAAATGGATTTTTGTAGGCTCCGTTATCTCCGTTGGGTGATTTCGGGGTTAGGAGCGTGTTCGGAATATGTTTTCGAGGTCGGTAGTAGATTTAGGCTTGAATTGGCAAAAGTTAGAATTTCGACGATTTCGGCCGATAGGTGAAATTTTGATATCGGGATCGAAATGGAATTCCGGAAGTGACAACATGTCCGTAGTGTCGTTTATGACCTGTGTGCAAAATTTAGGATCATTCGGATGAGTTTTGACGTGGTTCGGCATCGGTTGTGGAATTTGGCAATTTCATAAGTTCTTAGGCTTGAATACATGCTTAATTGATGATTTTGATGTTAGGAGGCGTGTTTTGAGGGCTCGACTAAGTTCGGGTGAGGTATTAGGGTTGGTTGGTAAGTTTGGTTGAAGTCCCCGGGGCCTCGGGAGTGTTTCGGATGCTCAACAGGTTAGATTTGGATTTAAGAAAACATCAGAATTTTGTTGGTTCTGGTTTCCTCTTATGTGTTCGCGTGGGGTTAGTCGCGAACGCGTAGGCTTAATTGGCTCTAGGAATTTTTGTGCTACGCGTTCGCGGGTTTATGAGTGTGTTCGCGTAGGTATGGCCAGGCACCGGATCGCGAACGCGGGGGCCTGGGCGTGTCCGCGTAATTATAGGCTAGGGTCCCAGGGGTTTGTCACTTTACCTTTCGCGTTCGCATGTCTAGGACCGCGTTCGCATAGGGTTAGGAAGCTAAGGTTCGCATTCGCAGGCCCTGGGTCGCGTTCACATAGGCCAAATGTGGGAACATGTTTCTTACTCTTCGCATTCGCAATGCTCCTTCCGCGAACGCATAGATCACTCACCTGGGCAGAATATTAGAAACCCAATTCGAGGGTTTAAGCATTTTTTCACATTATTGAACTTGAGAGCTCGGGAAGTGCGATTTTGGGGAAGTTTTGCACTTGGGCAACTCGGATAAGTGATTTCTATTCGATTTAGACTAATTTCCATGATTATACTCCTTAATCCATCCTTTAAATTCGAAATTATGGTGGACATTTGGGGGGAAATGGGATAAAGTTCCTAGGCCGAATTCTTGAGTTTTGATTAGGATATTGATATCCGATTTGAGTAATTCTTATATGGTTAGACTCGTGAGCGAATGGGTGTTCGGAATATATAATTTTAACCCGATTCCGAGACGTGGGCCCGGGGGTACTTTTTAGGCAAATTTCCTAATTTCGCGTATTAGCTTCGAACTTATTAGCTATTTTGATTCCTTAAAGTGATATTTACATTATGCAATCGATATGAATAGATTTGGGTCATTCGGAGTCAGATACTCGTGGCAAGAGCGTGATATTGAGTTGATTAGCGCAGTCGAGGTAATTGTCTTGCCTAACTCTGTGTTGGGGACTTCCCCTTATGTTGTTTTGATGCCGTTTTTGTTATATGGGCGCCGTGTACGTGAGGTGACGAGTGCGTACACAGGATATTGTTGCTAAAACTCCACTTTTCCTTTCATGACATAAATCATTTTATCCCTATTTCATTCTTTCATGTACTAACTGTGTAGTTTAGCTTAGGACTAAGCATGCATACCTGTTTTACTTGAGTTTCCCCTAAATTGCTACTATTTGAACCATGTTTAGGTAGTCTCCGTATTTTCTGTGATTCTTCCTGAACTGTTTAAATAATCTGTATCCAGTATTCATTTGCATTGCATATTTAAATTGGGACTACGGACGAGATTCCGGGAGCTTTCCCCTTGTACTGTATTGCATATTTAAATTGGGACTACAGACGAGATTTCGGGAGC
>ML277829.1:38767-90428 GCA_005239495.1 Nicotiana undulata
CCCCCCCCCCCCCCCCCTGCATTGCATATTTAAATTTGGGACTATGGACTAGATTCTAGGAGTTTTCCCCCTGTACTGCATTGCATATCAGCTACTGTGAGATACGTTGTGCTGAGCCGAGGGCTCCCTTTTACTATTTCCTTTCAGCTTACTGTTTCTACTGCTTTTACCTTTGCTTATTATCTCTCTCTGTTAAATCTTTAGACTTTTTTACTATAAAAATCCAGTAGAGCCTTAACCTGACCTCGTCACTACTTGACTGGGGTTAGGCTTGGCACTTAGTGGGTACTAATTGTGGATTACTCATGCCCTTTCCTGCGCATGTTTTCCATGTGCAGATCCAGGTACCAGCTCCCAGTTTCGTGGCTAGGAGTAGCAGCTGCCAGGAGACCGCGAGGTAATTCTGCCGCATCCGCAGAATCCCACGAGTCCCCTTCTACTCTAGTATAGGCATAGATGACTTATGTATTTCTGGTACTCCATTGTATAGAGCTATATTTAGTACAGAGCTTGTGACTGTCGTGACATTTCGGGTTTTGGGAGGTGAAATTGTATATGCTGAGCGGCTGAATTATGTGTCTTCTTCTTCTTTTCTATTTTAATTATTATATTGCTTTTATTTCTCTGCAAGTTTTAGGCTTACCTAGTCGTAGGGACTAGGTGCCGTCACGATACTCAACGGAGGGAAATTTTGGTCATGACAAAATGCTATCTTAATATCCACACTTCTCAATCATGGATTTCGTGTGCTATACTTATCTTGCTTTTGGTTTTCGTATCATGGATCTTGGGTCGCACTTTATTGCGTTTCTACTATAATAATTAAATTAATTTCGTAGTAGTAGTAGTAGTAGTATGTATATATATATATATATATATATATATATATATATATATATATAAAATTAGGAGAATAATAGAGCGGATGTGGCACACTCCATAGTTGAGGATTGTTATTTATCTTTATTCCTGGGTTTTTTTGCTTTTGTTGTCGAATAAAAAAACTTAAGACTGCTCTTTAGTTCTCTTAAAATCCAACTGTTTCAGCAGTTAATGAAAACATGGCACAAATTGAAACGACGCCTTCGTAATGGAACATTACAACAGTATTGTAATTGATCGACTATATACTACTCATTGTATTCAAGTTTCTCAATTTGATTTCTAAGACCACCACATAAATATTGCAAATGATTATGTGTTTCCCCAAACATTTTCCCATTAGTTGGCAAGGTCCAGCTAATTAGAGCAGTACGCCACTCTTTCAGAAAATTTTACTATGTTTGAAAAGAGGAGATATAGCATCGTTCAAAGTAACAAAAAAGGTAGTAGTTCTTTTTACACCATTATTCAACGTATTCACTGACAAGCACAACAAGAAGCCTCCCTAACCAGTAATCATGTTTAAATCCTTGCATCGAAGCTTTATAGTAGAGCAGGGTTTGGAAAAACTAAGTTTGAAAATTTTATTCTTCTACTGCAGGTACTTATTTTTTCTTTTAGACTTTCTTACTGAAATATTAGTAGATTCTTGATCTTTTTGATGATGCATAATACTGCACTCTCTTCATGGAATTTATAGAAAAAGGAGGTGGACATTTGAAAATGGTAAAAAGATTTATATAATAAGAGAAAGAAGAGGGCTTTGGAAATCACATAAAATTAGGAAAACAATATAGAAATTTCTCTGCTTTGTTTAAATGGTAGGATATGGCAGAAAGAAATAATAGAAAAAGAGCATCAGTATAAAGATCTTTATTAGTGCGTAAATGAAGAGAGAGAAAAATAATAAATGTTTAAAATGGTAAGAAGATATAATAAGAGAAAGAAAGATTTTAGAATTTTAGGACGAGAAATATGAGGATGTTTGGTTAATTAAATGGTATTGTTGGGAGGGAAGAGAGAATGAAAGAAATAACAGAAAGCATATTGTATCATGAAAGAGGAGGGAAACGACTATTTGCACAAAGAAAAAAAGGGAGAGGGAAAAATTAAGGAGAAAACAAAAAGAAGAAAAACAAAAATAAGGAAAGAAAAGTGAATAAACGAAAGAAAAAGGCAAGAAATAAGATAGGGCATGCTAATTGTTCTGTTATTGATGGCTTTTGCTCATCTTGGAGTTAATTTGTTTTTTCTCATTTTTGTCTTCTTTCAATTTTATATTTTCCCTATAAAGTGTATGAAAATTTTCTGATGTAAATATTGTGTAATTTCTCTTATGTTCGTACTTAGTAAACTCATTTATTTATTTATTTCTCTTTTCTGTTTTGGCTATTTTGTTTTTGGTCAAAAAATTTCCTTCTATTTTATTTGGAAATCCCAAGAGTCATTCTTTTTATCTTTCGATGCCTTTTGTACACCAAAATTTAATTTTGTTATTAATAACGTGTTAGAAATTCGACCTTATTTCTTCCTCCTCAAGACACTTGCAATCTCCTTCTCTATTTTCTTTCCTTCACCACTAGCGGTATTATCTGAAACTTATACAGTCAAACTTTGTCTGTTACATTCATCAGTGTTATGTTCTGTAATGACTCACAATTTTATCACCTCTTCCAGTTTTAACGTCAGGTGAAGATTAGTTAGTTAATATTGTTAAAGCTTGAGTTAGTTATAGTTAGTTAGTAGTTAGTGTGGGTCCCAGCTAACCATAGTTATATTGTTAGAACTATATTTAATTGTTGTAACTATAATTAAGTTAGAAGTATAAATTCTTGTAATCACATTTATTCTCAATACACAGAATCATTTTTCTTCTTCCTTGTAATCGCCTTCCTCCTTCTTCATTTCCAGCCATGGCAGAACTCCAATTGAGCTTGCATGGATAAATCTAGGATGTGAAGTTCGATTTATCCAGCTCACATGGTATCTGAGCAGTGAAAGATCTAAGTTTCTACAAGTTACATTTTAGATCATCAGTGATTCTTCATCGTCTTCCTCACGAAGCTCAATCAACAACTATCAATGGCGACTAAAAAATCGATCGCACGCATCCTCTATTCGTACATCCTTCAGATACTCCTAGTTCGATTCTGATTCCTGTAAAACTCACAGGATCAGAAAATTATTGCTTATGGCGTCGATCAATGCGAATTGCACTGCAAGCTAAGAGGAAGCTGGGGTTTGTGCTAGAGACATGCAAAAAGGACTTGTTTGAGCTTGCATTACATGAAGATTGGGAAGCATGCAATGCTATTGTCCTATCCTCGATCATGAACATAGCCTCTCCAGAATTACTTAGCGGAATTGTGTATTCATCTAACGCGCATTTAGTTTGGGAGGATCTGAGAGAGATATTTGACAAAGTGAATCGTGTGAGAATTTTTCAATTGCAAAGGGAGATAGCCACCATTTCACAGGGAACAGATTATGTATCTACATACTTCACAAAGCTTAAGGAGTTGTGGGTAGAGTATGATGCAATGGTGCCTATTCCTAATTCGAAGGAATATGTGGAGCATCTTCAGAAGCAAAGGTTGATGCAGTTTCTAAGTGGCCTCAATGAGACTTATGATCAAGCAAGACAACAGATTATGATGAAGACTATAGAGCCAACTTTGAATCAAGCCTATGCCTTGATAATTGAAGATGAAAGCCAAAATTCTTACTCGATTGTAGGAAATAAGGGAGATCCTATCGCTATATAGGAAGCTAAAGGACAACCAACAATGCAAGCCAACAGGTATAAGGGAAAGAAGCCATTTGTGAAGTGTGAATACTGCAATAAGTCAGGCCACTCTAAGGAGAACTGCTAAAAACTTGTTGGATATCCAAATGATTTCAAAAATAGAAAAACATATGCATCTAACATAACTACTAGAGTTTTTGGAAATGATAAACCAATGTAGTAATGTGAAGAGAAAGGCAATAATGATGCATTGAAGGCAGGGCCTTACTTTACTGAAGATCAATACAGGCAGATTCTAAACATGTTGAACAAGGAGACTTCTGAGTGTCAAGCCAACATGGCAAGTATGGCTACATCCTTAATGGAAAACTTCCCTTGTACTGGATCATTGATTCTGGAGCTACATATCATATTACTAGTGAATTAGAGGCATTAGTATCCAAAGATAAAATGAGTACACATAGAAATGAACAGGTTCATTTGCCCACCGGAGAAAAGGCTAATGTTTTACACATTGGTAAAGCAATCATTCTTGATAAGCTGGAATTGGATGATGTATTGCTTGTACCTGAGTTTAAGTTCAATCTTTTGTGAGTTTCTAAGCTAACTAGGCAACTGTTGTGTTTAGTGAATTTCTTTTCTGATTTTTGCTTGTTCCAAGACCTTTACAGTGGCAAGGTGAGGGAGACTGGTAAAGAAAAAGGTGGTCTATACATATTGAAGAAAGGTTTCAAGGGAGATTTGGACAAATTCATCAAGGGAATAAAACAGTTTGCATCCACAAGCACAAAGAAGGATGAAGAAGATGGAGCACTTTGGCACAAAAGATTAGGCCGTGCTTCAGTTAGTACTATGAAGAATATAGATTTCTTTCATAATAAAGTTGTAGACATAGCAGTGAACAATGACTGTCCTGTGTGTCCCCTTGCTAAGCAAAGTAGATTAGTGTTTCCTAGGAGTTTGACTACAAGTGACAAACCTCTTTCTCTCTTGCATTTGGATGTTTGGCGTCCATATAAGTACCAAACTCATGATAGGAAATACTTCTTTCTGACTATTGTGGATGATAATACAAGATATACATGGATACATTTACTTCAATTGAAGAGTGATGTTGTTGTGGTGCTTAAGAAATTTCTACCTATGTTGCAAACACAATTTCAGTCTAAGGTTAAATTGATTAGAACAGACAATGGAACAGAATTTTTTAATAAACACATGAGAGAATTGATTGAATCTTATGGTCTAGTTCATCATAGTAGTTGTGTTTACACTTCACAACAAAATGGAGTGGCGGAGAGGAAACACAGGCATATCCTAGACATAGCAAGAACAATGAAATTTCAAGCTAGTGTTCGTACAAGATTGTGGGGTGAGTGTGTTAATGCAGCAGTATATGTGATAAACAGGTTGCCTACTGCTTTGCTAAATGGAAAGTCTCCATATGAGTCTCTACATAAGAAGTCACCTAGATTGAGTCACTTGAGGGTGTTTGGATGCCTGTGCTATGCTACTAACATGATCAAGGTAGACAAGTTTTCACCTAGAGCAAGGCCATCCATATTTCTGGGATATGCATAAACATAAAAGGGATATAGGCTGATGGATTTATCTACTAACTGTTCCTTTGTTTGCAGAGATGTAATATTCAAAGAACATATATTTCCATTTTCCAAGTCAATCTCTCAAGTTCTAATTGCAGGAGAGCACACAACAATAGAGATGTTTGCAACACAACCTCTCAGCAATGCAGATTCACAACCTGAGAGGACTGGATATGATAGCACAAATGAGGTAGCTGAGCCAATGTGACAACTTGACCGGTCGTTTTGGGAATTTAAGCTCTGTTTAATGGTGTAATGTCATAAACAGCTTCATGTCGTGTATGTCGGCCTGCGTGCGTGGTTAGATTTAGTTACCTGGTGATACGGAGTCGAATTAGGAGAAAAAGTTTTCAGTTTTAGAAGCTTAAGTGATGAAAGTTGACCGGAGGTTTGACTTATATGTAAATGACCTCGAAATGACTTTTGGTTAATGTCAACAGCCTCGAATGATGATTTTGGACTTAGGCGTACATCCGAAATTGGATTTGGAGGTCCGTAGGGTGATTTGAGGTAATTTGGCGAAGGTTAGAATTTCAGCATTTCCGGCCGATAGGTGAAATATTGATATTGAGCTCGGAATGGAATTTCGAGAGTGGTGTAGGTCTGTTGTGTCATTTGGGACTTATCTGCAAAATTTCATGTCGTTCCGGGTTGTTTTGATAGGTTTCGATGCGAGTCTTGATATTTGGAGTTTTGAAAATTTCTAAGTTTGATTTTTGGTTTGATTCGTCACTTTGGTGTTAGTTTGTGTGTTTTGAAACCTCGAGCGAGTCTGTGTTAGGTTATATGACTTGTGTGTGTGTGTTTGAACGGGGTCCCAGGGGCCTCGGGCGTGTTTCGGATAGGCTACGGGTCATTTTTCCTCCTTTTTCCACTGCTGATACTGGTTTCTGGTTTCCTTCTATGCGATCGCATAGATGAAGCCGCGATCGCATAGAGTTATTTTTGGGTCGCCCAGTTTTGTTCAATGCGATCGCATTGAAGCATCCGCGATCGCAGAAGTACATCTCCCTCTTCATCGCGATCGCAAATGATCCTGCGTTCGCATAGTTCCCAGTTCTCATTCTCCGCGTTCGCATTCGTGTTGCCGCGAACGCATAGCACAATAAGGCCAGCAACATTTTCCTTATCCGCGATCGCAGTGTCAGCTCCGCGATTGCATAGAAGCTTTTGGCCAACCTTCCCTTCCTCTTCGCGATCGCATCAAATTGCCCGCGATCGCGATGCTTTAAACACTTGGGCAGATTATATAATTCCAAAAACGAGGGTTAAGCCATTTTAAAGATATTTTGAGTTCTAGAGCTCAGTTTTGGGCGATTCCTTGGGGGATTTTCACACTAATCGAATGGGTAAGTGTTCTTCCACTAGAATTTAACATATCTCATGAATTAGTTCTTATTTTTATCATTTAATTCGTGTTTTGGGTTGAAGAAACTTAGGTTTTTGAAAGAAAATTTCTAAATTAAAAATTTATGATTTGAATAACCAAATGACATCGGATTTGGGTAAATTTTGTATGGTTGAACTTGTATCGGAATGGGTAAACGGAATTTGTGAAAGTTTTTGGGTTCAGAGATGCGGGCTCGGGGGTCGACTTTTGGGTCGATTTTCATAAATTAGTAAAGATTGAAACTTTATTATTCGGAATCATTCCTTATACGTGTTATGTGTATTTTGAAGTTGTTTTAGTTGATTTTGAGTCGTCCGAAGGTCTTTCCGCCCGAGAAGTTCACTTTTGAGTATCCGGTGGTCGTCTTTGAGGTAAGTATCTTGCCTAACCTTGTGGGGGGGGGGACTCCCCATTAGGTTTGAGTCTTCTTTGTTGATTGTAGTCCGTGTATACGAGGTGACGAGTGTGTACTCGGACTTATTTGCTAATAGATTGGCCTTTTAGGATTCGTAGGTTCTTATGTTACATGTGTATGAGTTTTAATTGTTACATTTGGAGTCCTTGGTGGTTAATTTCAACCTTTCCTGCTTAAATTAGAATTACTTGCTTATGGATTCCTACTTTGGCTATTTGATCTTAATCGACTTAACTGAATAATTTACCGTTCTTGTCTTCATGCTATATTTGCGTACTAGAACCGTCAAATTGACTATATTGGTATCATCTAGCTTTATAGTTGTCTAGCCGTAGTTAGAACATCCGTTCGTTGGAGTCAAGCATGCCCGTGAGTCTTACATTTTGATTTATGTGACTTTTTCCCTTATGTGCTACTTGGGTCTAGTTGATAAATATTTATGTTGTTGATGTTTTCTTGATGTGGCCTACTACAGGGCCTTTGAGCTGAGTTTTATTCCGTGAATTTAATTGTTTAGGCGAGTTTGGTTATAGTTGTTTCTCTTGCCGGGATGATGTTATTTTCATTGTTGACTCCCTTGCCGGGATAGTATAATTTCTATTATTGTTTGTGATGTTAATGATATTGATTGCGTTGTTGACTCTCTTGTCGGGATGTTGTGGTTTATGGCTCTTATTGTTGACTTTCCTTGCCTAACTGTTGTTTTTGTTATTGTTTGGGTGAGGAAGAGTGTAAATCACGAAGGGTGATGCCGTGTATTCATTTCATTCATTGCATTGTGAGAAAGAGAGGAAAAGCACGAAGGGTGATGTCGTGCCATGATTTATATTGCTTTCATTTACACATTGCATTGTGAGGAAGAGAGTAAAAGCACTAAGGGTGATGTCGTGCCATGTTTTATTTTGCTTCATTTACACATTGCATTGTGAGGAAGAGAGTAAAAGCATGAAGGGTGATGCCGTGCACTTGTCTTTGCATTTCGTTTTTGTGTTCCTGTTTGGATTTTACTGCGTATGCTTAAGAGTAATATTCTGTTGTCTTGAATCGGATATTCATACTGATCTCGTACTACATTCATTGATAAGACTTGATATTCCTCTTGTACTGCATGGCAAGTTTTGAGTTACGGAATGGGTTCCGATAGATTCACCTTGAAGGGATTATGATTTAGAGATTTTACTGAAAAGTTTTATTGAAAAAGTAATGGTTTCGAAATAATTATATCTAAAGGATTTTTACGTTGATGGTATATTTGAAAAAGCACTAGTCTTGCATAAAACGATATTTGGAAGTCTTTTATTGGGAAACATCTTTGGAAGTTTAGTATTTTGAAAGAAACTATGTTTTCTTTTCGTAATTCTATCTGTTAAATATACTTTTATATATATATATATATATATATAAAAGTATATTTAACAGATAGAATTACGAAAAGAAAACATAGTTTCTTTCAAAATACTAAACTTCCAAAGATGTTTCCCAATAAAAGACTTCCAAATATCGTTTTATGCAAGACTAGTGCTTTTTCAAATATACCATCAACGTAAAAATCCTTTAGATATAATTATTTCGAAACCATTACTTTTTCAATAAAACTTTTCAGTAAAATCTCTAAATCATAATCCCTTCAAGGTGAATCTATCGGAACCCATTCCGTAACTCAAAACTTGCCATGCAGTACAAGAGGAATATCAAGTCTTATCAATGAATGTAGTACGAGATCAGTATGAATATCCGATTCAAGACAACAGAATATTACTCTTAAGCATACGCAGTAAAATCCAAACAGGAACACAAAAACGAANTCAGTTTATGGATTTTAATGGCTAAGGCTCGATGTGAACAACCGACGTAGAGTTGAGTTATTGGTGTGCTTTATTGTATTGTGTTTCCTCTCCACCTGGCTTGTTTGTTGTCCATCTCTCTGTGTTATTTTGTGTTGTTTCGTGATTGTTTTTCTGTAATTTCCTTCTGCCTTATATTGTCATTGTTGTAAATTATTTTGTGAAATCTTAGATAGAAGTAACGTTCGGTATGCTTCTATGTTCATGTTATTTATTTTGTAGACTAGTGGTGTCTTAACTAGTCCTCGTCACTACTCCACCGAGGTTAGTCTTGATACTTACTGGGCATCGTTGTGGTGTGCTCATGCTACTCTTTTGTGCATTTTTGTTGCACAGATCCAGATATTGATTGAAAGAATCTACGCGGATGATTGCTGAGGAGACTCAAGGTAACCTGTTGTTGCGTTCACAGGCTTCGAAGTCACCTTCTTCGTACTATTATTCATACATTGTCGTATTTATTTCCAAACAATTGTATTTAGAAGTCGTAGGAGATTCGTAGAGCTTATGACTTGTATTACCGATTTTGGGAAAAAGCATTGTAAATTATGTCAAGGTTTCTTATCGAGCATGTTAGTTCCTTTACTTATTGTTGCTATTATTAATTGTTAAGCTTACCTAGTCTCTAGGACTAGGTGCCGTCACAATATCCAACGGAGGGAAATTTGGGTCGTGACAGCCAAGATGTCATGACACAGACACATCAGTTGAGGCTAGAAGAAATAAAAATGAAGCAACATTAGAAAATGCTTATACAACAGCACTTGTCAACAATTATGGAGGGTGGCAATATAGAAGAGCATGCATAGGATGAGCAGCATCTATCAGCAGTTGCAGGAAACAACAACATAGACATGTCTGAGATAGGAGTTGCTGAATCTGGTTCAGATAATGCAAGGGCACCAGCACAACAACAATCTACATTGCAAAAATGATGCCATTACCTCACCAATTATAGAACAGGAAAACAATGAAATAATGAGATAAAAAGGGACCTCAAAGGAGCCTTTATGGCTGCAAGACTATATAACCACAAAAAGGAGCCAGGGATCCTCATATCCATTATCCAACTACTTGTCTTATGCCAAGTTGAAAGATAAATGCAGAAGTTTTCTACCTAACATCTTTATGATGACTGAGCCAAAGAACTTTGTTGAGGCTTCAAAAGAGAGACGGTGGATTGAACCAGTGGAAATGGAGATCAAGGCACTAGAAGACAACAATACATAGGATGTTGTTGATTTGCCAAAAGGAAAGAAGGCTGTTGGTTCAAAATGGGTATACAAAATCAAGTACCAAAGGAGAAGTGGAAAGGTTTAAGGCAAGATTGGCTGCCAAGGGGTACAATCAAAGGGAAGGTTTGGATTACAATGAAACCTTCTCACCAGTTACCAAAATGGTTACTGTGAGATCTGTTATTGCACTTGTTGCTTCCAGAGGATAGAATATCTCACAAATGGATGTATACAATGCCTTTCTACAGGATGATCTGTATGAGGAAGTGTACATGGAACTCCCTCAAGGTTTCAGAAAGCAGGGGAGACAAAGGTTTTCAGGCTACTGAAATCACTATATGGCCTAAAACAGGCTTCAAGGCAATGAAATATCAAGCTTAGTGAGGCTCTCATAGCTGCAGGATATGTTCAGAGCCTTCATGATTACTCCTTGCTCACTAATAGAAAAGGTGAAGACTTTGTGGTAGTGTTAGCATATGTAGATGATTTGTTGATAACTGGAAATAGCACATAGTTCATCAGTGAGACTAAAGAAGTGCTTCATCAACAGTTTAAAGTCAAAGATCTTGGTGATCTTAAGTACTTCCTAGGAATTGAAGTGTTGAGGTCCAAGAGTGGAATACTTTTGAACCAAAGAAAGTATTTCCTCTAATTGATTTCTGACCTAGGACTGGGAGGTACCAAACCTGTCCTCGCTCCAATTGATCTCAATCAAAAGTCTACATCTGCAGAGTTTGATAGACATACTGGTGTCACAAATGATGAGATACTATCTGATGCAAATGAATACCAACGAATGATTGGTAGGCTGATCTACCTTACCATCACTAGGCCAGACATTGTATTTGCAGTACAGACTCTTAGTCAGTTCATGCAAGAGCCCAAAAAGTCTCATTGGGATGCAGCTGTGAGAGTTGTTAGCTATCTCAAAAATGAGCCAGGGATGGGAATCCTTCTAAGCAAGTCTAATGATGATAGCTTGACTTGCTTCTATGATGCGGATTGGGCTAGTTGTCCATACACACGCAGGTCTGTTACAGGATACTTGATCAAATTTGGTGATCTTATTTCTTGGAAATCAAAGAAGCAGCATACAGTGTCAAGAAGCTTTGTAGAGGCAGAATATAAAAGTTTAGCAGCAGTGACAGCAAAGGTTGTATGGTTGTTGGGGTTGTTTGGAGCTAGGTGTGATTATCAAACAACCAGTGAATGTCTACTGTGATAGCAAGTCTTCCCTACAACTAGCAGCTAATCCTATCTTTCACGTACGCACCAAACACATAGAGATTGATTGTCATTTTATCCGAGATAGGATCAAACAAGGTCTGCTCATGCCTCTCTTCATAGGCACCAAGGATCAGCAGGCTAACTTGTTAACCAAGGGACTTGGCCATTCACAACATGCCTTTCTTTTAGGCAAGCTTGGGGTGCTTAATATTCTGCACCCTCCATCTTGAGGGGCGTGTGAAGATTAGTTTGTTAATATTGTTAAAGCTTGAGTTAGTTATAGTTGGTTAGTAGTTAGTGGTGGGTCCCAGCTAACCATAGTTAGGTTGTTAGAACTATAGTTAATTGTTGTATCTATAGTTAAGTTAGAAGTATAAATTCATGTAATCACATTTCTTCTCAATACACAGAATCATTTTTCTTCGTCCTGTAATCGCCTTCCTCCTTCTTCATTTCCATCCATGACAGAACTCTAATTGAGCTTGCATGGATAAATCTAAGGTGTGAAGTTAGATTTATCCAGCTCACAATAAGGCAATTCGTCAAAGCCAACATAGACGAGGCTTCGCTTTTTATGGCAGAACTCTGCATGCTTCATTTGAACCTTTTCCCTCTTTTCTCAATGTGAATTAATAATTTTTAACCTTCTTCTTTAGTGTATTTATTAAAAGTTTGACGCGTGTATTTTCTAGTATAAGAGAACAATACTTAGGTAATGTGTCAAATATTAGGAGAGAGCTAACAATCCAAAGAGCTTTTCATGTGCTCATGAGAGATTGAATATGTTGGGACCGAGCAATATCAGTAGCTTAATTTTATTAGACCATTTTTGGAGAATAATATTTGAGCTTAAGTTTTTGACATTTGACATATTTTTCTAAAAGAAATGTGCAGGGAAGCGAGAAAGGAAAATAACAAAATAGCAAGAAAAAAAAGAAGGAAAAGATAAAAGATGAGAAAAAAGTATACTAATCTCTAGAAGATAATAAAACCCGAATGATGAAAATTAAAATTATATTTGAAATCGGCTAATACCGGAAGTCTAATATATTTAGCTTTCTAATATGCAATATTTAAAAAGTTATTTAGATGTTTGTGACCGCGCGCGGGGATTAATTCACTAGTTATAAAATAAGACCAACAAATAGTCTGTACTAAATACACCTCAATAAATTCATTCACCCAGAAACGAGGCAAGTGGAGTTTGATGTCATTAATGTGGTACTTTTCTTCCTTCTTTAGACAGCATTCATCACAACAGAGCAGCAGCACCTTTCCTTGTACTAAAATTTGTGAACAAGTGGTCACCTTATAACCTGCTTGTTTCAGACCCGATATCCTCCCGGAAAACCGCCGGCCGAGAGTTAATGAACACGCGCCGACAATTGTGGCTGCTTTTTGTTTAGTCATTTCTCAAATACTGACATGGATCTATGGAGGAATACAACCTGGCTCACGTGCGAGTCAGATAAGAAAATGTACAAATTTAGTGTTGTTTCGCCGTTTAGGGAGTGGCTTCGCTTTCTGCAGAATAAGGACATTTTGTTGCATTATTTATGACTAAATTTGGTACACTTTCATTAAATGTTATTCTCTCTCCTCCTTATTTTGTAAAAGTTGGGATAGAATTGATTTCTCCTAGTATATGCTTCCTAATATCTTTTTCAACAACGCAGCAAACTAAAAGGAAATTCTATTTTTTATGTATCAGTGGAACTTTAAACGGTTTAAATAAAGTTTCAAATTGCAAGAATATCGTTTTTCTGAAAAAATCTTTTTGCGGACATATTTATGAGAAAACTTAAGCAAGTACAGAAATTTAGTTGAAACAAACAAACACTTAACTGGATTTTTTTCTTTTTGTTTCAAATAGTATTTATTATATGAAGGTATGAAAGAAAATCTACACATTGATACTTGAAAACAAAATAATCTTAAATGTTCAAAATTTGAAGTACCAAAATTACGAATATGTGATATTAATTACACTCCTATTGTAAATTAAAACATCCATATATAAGAGAAAAATATATTAAATAATGCAACCGAATAAACAAAGTATAGTAAATTGAAAAATCTAAACTACGTAGCTTTTCTAAATTCTAAAAGTATTTGCAACATCCCAATTTTAATGAATTCGCTGCACCAAATGTATGGAGATTTTGCAAGTATTAGTGATTGTGTTGAAGTTCCTCGGAGACAATGTACAACATCCCAATTTTAATGAATTCGCTGCACCAAATGTATGAAGATTTTACAAGTATTAGTGATTGAAGTTGAAGTTCCTCGGAGACTTTACCTTGTCTAATTCAATATTGCTTTAATTAAATGCATATACATTGTGCACTCTTAAGTTAGTCGATCGAACTTTATACTAACGAGGCAATTGCAAAATATATTTAAATATACATGTACATACATGATGATCAGCACCGCAACATGTTGTACTAATTTATGACATATGGTAGACTGAGGGCCTGATTGATTACTCCACGAGATGGCTTGTTATAGCTCTTGGGATGTTGGAGCCCCTCCGAAGTCTGTACACCCCCACCGAGCGCGGGTGCCCTGAGTGAGTGATGTGATGTTGCCCGAGAGGCTGTTTGATTCATGTTGTGCCCGCGGGGCTGATTACGAGTGATAGTGAGGTTGTCGGAGGGGCTAATTTTGAGTGATGTTATGCCTGAATGGCGGTTTATGATACATGTTTTGCCCGAGGGTCTTTTTATGATTTTTATCTCTTTTACTCTAAACTTCATTGATACTATGTTGAAATTGTGAGAAAAATATCTTAAAATGATTTTTACTGAAATTGGATTTTAAGCAAGATAATTTTGACATAAACATTGTTTTGAAGGCATGTTATCTTTATTGTGGTTTCATGACATGGATTTATGTGTGTCTTACTGCTCAGTCTTTATTTACATTTATTACTTATTGAGTTGGCGTACTCATATTACTCCCTGCACCTTGTGTGCAGATCCAGGGGTTTGCTGGACGTGCTAGTGAGTGTTGTTTTCATCCGTCACGGATTTGTTGGAGTTAATAAGGTAGTTGCACGGCGTTCGCAACCCAGCTCTTTTCCCCCATGTCTTCCTACATATTATTATTATTAGTTGCTTCCCGGTTGGTATATGTCTTAGTGTTATCAGACAGTTCTTTGTAGATGCTCATGACTAGTGACACCCCAATGTCGGGCTTTCTTTCCGCATTATTGTTCTGATTTAAACACCTTAAGAAGTTTTACTGTAAAATAACTTTGATTTTATCTTAAACATGAAAATGTTGATTGGTGTTGGTAATGTGTCGGCTTGCCTAGTACGACAATAGGCGCCATCACGACATAGTAGATTTATGTCGTGACATCGGATGACTCTATTTCTATATCATCCAAACACAAGGTGGAAAAATGCTTGGAGTGTGGACCAATGCGCTTAACTACCTGAACATTGGGATTGAGCATCCTCAATACCAATGACACTAAAGCCAACTAAATATGTATCCTCAATGTCCTTGGGTTGACTATAGTATCTCTTCTACAATATCGGCATCCACAAAATCTAGTTCGATTGATTGTTGGTATTTTACTCTAACCTCCTCCCTTAGCACCTCAATTTTTGCATCTAATACAAGCTCATTTTGGCTACTATCCACAATACGAGCTAGTTGAGCATTAAATGGTTCGACTAATTGACGCACTTGTACCTCCATTTTGCGAATAGCAACATCTTGCCTTTGTATGTGAAGTTGTTTCTCATTATTTTGTTCAAAAAGGCACTTTAACATATCTTTGATATCCTTCAGGTCAGCTTCTCTGGGTTCTTTGTTCCTATTTACTTCACCAGAAAAAGAAGAACCATCATAGTAAGGGGTTGGGGGAAGATAAGAAATATAAGCACAACCATGAAAGTGGCAATCTTGACCACCACATATATCACACAAATTCCACACATAAGATTGGGTTGGTGCACATAACTCGCCCTCGGAAATATTTTGATAATTTTGCCATTGGTGGTTTTCTCCAAAATAAGCATAAGGAGGATCAAAAGTAGAATTACCGACATCAAAACTCTCATAATTCCATGATGCCATGTTTCTTAATTCAACAAGTAAAATAAAATAAAATTAAAAAAATAAAACAAAACAAAAAAAGTTCAAACTTGCAACCTAGCAATATGTACACCTACATCTTACACAGTTAGTTCCCCGACAATGGGTCAAAACTTGATCACACGTAACTCTAGTCCTAAAGAGGATAAGCGGTCGCTGCAAATATAATCCGGTCTAAGAGTCCGGAGTCGAATCCCACAGAGAACTAAGGTTTCACTATAATTGTTCAGTATTACTAAGAAGACAAGCTCGAACAATTCCTAAGTTATAAATATTAAGATTCTTATATCTAACTAATTGACTAACAAACTAAAGCAAAAAATTAACAACTAAAGATACTTAGGGTTGGAGATTAAATTTAGGAGGTCTAGATTTATGATTTTCCCAAATGTTAGAATCATTCCCGCTATGTTCCCTACAATTTTGCCTATGTATTCTCTACTGATCGTGATCACCTTAGGTGCCGTAATTTCCTTCTTGAGCAACTAAAACAATTTATTAGACATATTCTCTCGAACTACGCTAGTTGGCTTTATCTAACCGCTCACTATGACCACGTCAAAGCTTTGTTATTTCTAAACCTACCTTTAACCCTGATGTATTGATTTCTCGTATACATTAGGAGTGACGCTGTTCAACAATCACCTAAATATGTATCCTTTCTCAAGCAGTACATAATAAATAGACATAGTCAATCGATGGCCATTCAATCAACTGAAATAAGCACATAGTTGAACAAATAGACAAATTCAAAAGTTAAATTATATTAAAACATAACAAGAATTCATCCTTCAAGAGGTTCCATCAAAACCCTAGATAACAAACTAGTTAATCATAATAGTATGTAAAACTACAACACTAAAATTCATAACCAATTATGGAAATAGGAATAAGGAAGTGAAAAACTCGTAGAAGAATTCTCCACCTTGCTCCTAGTATGTTCTTGCCTCCTTAGGTCCAAAGTGTCTAATGTCGATCTCCATCTCCCCTAAAAAGTGGCATTTTAGGTCTATTTATATATGTAGAAAAAGACCTAAATGTGTAGGCCAAGTCCTAGTCAAACCCGGAAACGAATTAAGTCTTCAAAACTCGGATTGGACCTGGCTCCAGGCCTGGCGTCGCCAGCCTAACGCCTGGTTCAACCTGGATTTTGGCTGGCCTCGCTAGGATCTCCTTTTCACTGTTCTCGAGCACACTTTCAACATTTAAGTATTCCTTTTGCTCTACTTTCATCTTCATTTCACCTACACATAAAATAGACTCCATTACGCGCAAATAAATTGTAATTTATCATTAAAGCATGTAAAATGCAAGGCACATAATATACGAAACTATGAAATTATAACTACACATCAACTACCATGAACAAAAACAAAACAATACACTTATAGAGAACCTAAGAAACCAATTTGGTTGCTAAGGCCCATGACAAAACTAATTACATAATCTGCTAATCAGTAAATTACATCTATGGGCTCTCTTTGATCCTCTTAGCAAATATACTCTCTCTGTGATCTCTCTTTTTATATGTGCACTTACAAAATTCCTATTTACATTTTTTCCTTTAAAGAGCTTCCAGTTTCTAGCAGTCCATGAGTAGTAGATTGCAGCTCCCCAAATTGCAATGATCACTTCTTTTTTGAACTGTTTCCAGTGTATGGTTTTGATCCACTGCAGACTATGCATGACTCCAAGCTTCCTGATAGTTACTCCAATCTAGTTTGCTAAGCTTTAATTTCCTGTTGTCTTCTATCCAGCTACATTCAAAGAATATGTGTTGTTGTGTCTCCATATGTACAGCTTCACATAGGCAGCAACTAGTGTCCTCCACTGCTATATGTAGCCTCACAAATCTTTCTTTTATGAGTAGTTTGTCTTGAGCTGCCAACCAAACAATGGCTCTGTGTTTAGGTTGCAACACTGAACTCCAGATCAAGCCAGATTCTGGAACTTTAGACAGGTTAGTCTTCATGGCTATGTAAGTCTTGATCACTAAATACTTGCTTGTTGAATTCAGGTTAGTCTTCATGCTTGTTCTTGATCCATTAAGTTTCTTCCAGTACCAACTACAATCCACTGGTGGTATATGAGTCCACATGTCAGTATTAGTTTTCATATAACGCCCATGTATCCATTTTACCCATAGCAAGTCCTTCTTAGTAGCAGTTGCTAGATTAATTTCCCCACTGAGGCTACATTTCAGGTTTTACTATCTTTGATGTTTAAACCTCCAAATTTCTTTGGAAGACACATATTTTCCCAAGCGACCAAAGCAATCTTTTTATTTTCCTCAGACCCACCCCAAAGAAACACTCTACACTTTTTATCCACCTCTTTCAAGATGTTCTATGGCAAAATAAAAACAGCTCCCCTGAAGTTGTAGATTGAAAACCTGACATTATTAATTATTTGTAACCTTCCAACATAGGACAATCGCCTTGCATAACTCTTAGTGATTCTACTAGTTATTTTATCCACTAGATTATGACATCCCAACTTACTCCACTTCTTTGAGGATAATAGTAGTCCAAGCATCTAAGGGGAAAGGTACCTACAGTAAAACCTGTCATGCCTAACAGTTCCTCCTCTACAGATTCATCCACTCCTACTAGGAAGATGCTTGATTTTTCAAAATTTGCCACCAAGTCACCTTGCTAAAATGATTTAAAGCCCCAATCACTATGGTTACTAAAACAATGTTACCTTTGCAAAATATCATTAAATCATCTACAAATGTAAGATGTGTAAGTTTCGATGCTTTACATATGGGATGCAATTTGAAATCTGGAAGCTCGTATATTCTTCTTAATACTATTGATAGGTACTCCATAACAAGGCAAACAATAACGGGGAAATTATCTCTTTGCCTTAGACCCCTCTTCCCAACAAAGTACCCATATCCTATCCCATTTACCTTCACAGAAAATCTAGTGGAAGTGATGCATGTCATAACCCTTTGAGTAAAACTTACTGAGAATCTATACCCTTCCATTGCCTCTTCAATAAGTCCCAAAACCATGTCAAATGCCTTCTTCAAATCAATTTTCATCATACATCTAGGAGAGGTCTTCCTATTGTAGTGCCTTAAAATATATTGGCAAATAAGTACATTGTGAACCAATAACCTCCCTGCAAAAAATGCTACTTCGTTATCAGCTACTAAATGAGTGATTGCCTTCTTTAATCTAGTACAAAACATCTTGGAGATACAATTGTACAATACATTACAACAAGAAATGGGTTTATACTAGCAATCATTTTCTGGAACTTTGACTTTTGAAATCAAGGAAACCATGGTAGTATTCACTTGATTTAACAATTTTCCATTGTTAAAAAACTCTTAACACTGCTTCAGTTATGTCTTTGCCTATTATTTTCCATGCAGCTTTATAAAATTCACTTTCATATCCATCCGGACCATGACTCTTATTACTATATATTCTAAACATAGCTTCCTTAACATCCCTCTTTGTGAAAGGTTCCACTAACTCAATCTGTTGGTCTATGCTCAATGTTGGACCATTCTTCAACAATCCTGCATGAGCTTTTATTCTTGTTGTATCCTTCCTCACCAATAGTTCTTCATAGTACTCCATCAGTATTCATTAGATTCTGTTTGCACCCTATTATTCTTATCTTGTAGTTGCGTAATAGCTTGTTGCATCTTAATATCTTTATAACTGAGAAAAAATATTTTGTATTGTCATCTCCTAGTCCGATCCATGTTGCCTTGCTTCTTCGTTGCAGGAACAACTCAATCAGATAAGATGATTGTTTGTACTTCTGATACTTCACTTTTTCATCTTGCTGAAGCACTGGATCCAAAGGGTTGGATTGCTAAGATCTCTGAGCCAGAACTAGAGCTTCCTTATTTTCACTTGCCTCTGTTGGAATGTTTCTGAAATGTTTTCCCATTCAGCTCTTTCAGCTTCCTTTTTAGTAACTTAAGTTTCTTTACCACCTGCAGCTTTTAACATCCATATATTTGGACTTGCTACACCTCTTACACTTTATCACCAAATTGAGGATGCTTCGACCAAACATTACAAAATTGAAATGGCTTATTTACTTTAGGAGGAGTATTCAACATGGTAACCTTAATTGGGCAGTGATTACTTATTCTTTTAGGCAAAAATATGACTGCATAGGCAAACATGTTAGTTTACCGCTCATTTTTAACAAAAGCCAGTCTATTTTTCAAAATACCATTTCATCTCCTTGTTTGTCATTCTATGAATATCGACTACCATGAGTTGGAAGTTCTAGAAATCCATATGATTTCACACAAGTGTGAAAGTCCAGTATCTCAACTAAAGTTATAGGATTCCCCCCAATTCTGTGCTCCTAGTGCAACACTGAGTTGAAATCACCTAGGACCAACCAAGGGATATTACACCTTATATGCCGATTCTCCAATTAGCTCCACAATTCCCTCCATTTTGTCCTTTGGTTAAAAGCATACACAAATGTCATCATAAAATATCACCTGCATAGGAGTATACCTCACTTTGCAACTAATTGCTTGTGCTGAACTAGTAACAGGAATTACATGATAATAATCTTGTCTCCAAGTAATCCAAATTCTACTATTGTAATGATGTTTTAGGTTTGTGACATATTGCCAACCTCCAATCAATTTATTTTCTAAACCCTCAATCTTATTAGCATTGACATTTGTTTCTAATAAACCAACCAGTCCTACTTCTTGTTCATTGCATAGGAGTCTGGCCTCCTTTTGCTTATTAGGGTCATTGAGGCCTCTTACTTTCCAACTTAAGATACTAGCCATTTCCTGAGAGACGAATAAGCCGGCCTCTCTCATTTTCAACTGAGCTTGATTGAATACGAGTATTATTCCTTTCCTTGTCAAGAACTTGGAAGGAATTTTGATTGATCATATGCTGGTTTTGTCTGAACTACTGCTTTCTTACATTCACTAGAGTAATCCACCATGTGGTCTAATTAACTGGTTGCCCACTCTGCACATTTTGAGTCTTCACTAAGTTGGTAGATGATTCAGCAGGTGCCATTCCTCTCATAGTTATGGCTGCTGCTTTAAAATAATGTATCTTCTCCTGATTCCCTGCTTATTCAGTATCCACCCTTTGTTTCTCCTCCCGTTCTTCTGGTTTCTCCTTGTTTTGGTGATCCTGGTTTTGTAACCTTCGTCTTTCAACATTCCTCTTCGGAGTGCCCATACCTACGGCAAAAATTGCATAATGTAGGTTTCCAATCATATATGACCTTTTGTTCTAATAGTACTCCCTACTCATTCCTGAACATTATCGCATCAGGAAGCTTAACATCCATTCCTACCTCTATCAATAACCTAGCAGAATTAAGCCCTATTATTTTCTCAGTATTGTGATCTATAAGAAGTGGTTTCCCAATTAAACTGCCTATTTTGCTTAGGCCCTTAGGACTCCAATATTTAAATTCGAGGCCGGGTAGCTTGATCCATATTGGAACTGTAAGTAGTTCTTCTCTTGTAAATTTCATATCTGGATTCCATGCTTTAATTATAAATGATTTCTTGTCGAAATGATAAATTCCCCCTTGTATCACTTCATTTTCCCCCTCATCTGAATCAAATCGAACCAATACAATTCCATTCTTCAGCATAAAAATCTTGTTGATTCCATGCTTTTGCCCACAAGCTCTATATGTATCCACTTAGCACAAAAAAAGGGTGTGTGCCCAAGGACATAGCAAATTATTGTCGACTTCCAGTAATCTAGCTCTGAACTTATATCTTCAACGTCAATTGCACAAACAGAAGACTTACCATGAGTTTCAAGAGCAATGTATTCCAATTTGAAACCGACGTTCGAGATTACCGATATCGAAGTTGTCCCAAATTGACCTTTTTAGCACTGTCTCTTCTGGTGCCTCCACTTCCTCCGCCCAAGACAATTTGCGACTGCTAGTCGACGATTGAACTGTTTTAGCCCATTCCTCTTGGACTTTGACATGTGAATCGGTCTCTTCGCCCCTCAATTGTTCCTCCAGTTGTGCGTTTTCCTTATCCCTCGGTGACTGATTCACTACCACATCAAATTTGTTTTGATTTCATTTCCTTTTTGATTTGTAGTTACCAACGATGATGACACTTGCACCGTTAGTGCTTTCTGAAATGGAATTCGTGCCCTCTTTCCCATGGCTGCACACGTTAAGCTAACATGGATCGAGAGAAAAAACGCATCGCAGAAACTTAGGGCCGGAAAGAACCTCTCTTTTGCAATTTCAACTTATATTGCTTTTAAGTACAAAGTTCCAATTTCACCAACACCTTCTCATTTTTTATCATCCCTGTTCCCTCCTTCACTCTCCAAAGCCACCCCTTACCTTTAAATTTCTTTTACAAAAAGTAAAAAAAATGCTCTATATGTGATATTTTATGTGACATAATTTATTTTAGTATGTTTAAAAAATGATATCTTCATATTTAAAAATTTTAAAATCTTCATTTATCCTTAATCTTCTCTTTGTTCTAATTTATGTGATTGTATTTGACTAAGTAAGAAAGACTTTTGAAACTAACGGTCTAAAATAAGTCAAAAATACTTACGTCACTATAAAACATTTCATTATGAAAAAATAGATATTTAAATTTAAATTGTTACTACTAAATATAAACAAATATTATTATTTTTCAAAAATGAGTTAAAAGGAGGTCACATAAATTGAAGCGGATGAAGTAGATGATCTATATTGGCACAAATATTTATATCTTTTCTAAATTATAAAAATAATTTTATTCTTCTTAAATCAATAAGAGAGTATATAACAATTATATGCGTCAAATAAAGGACATTCCAAACAGAACGTAGTAATAAATGGCTAGTTGTCCAAGTAAAAGGCCTATGGTAGTAGAGTGGACCTGTCAAGTACAGGGGATCCGACCCCGTTCCGCATATACTGCTGAATGTAAGTCTGAACTGCGTTTCTCTATATACGAATTCTGGAGAGAGAGACATTAGAGCGAGAAAGAATGGAGGAAGAACAACAGCAAGAGGAAGTACTTGGTTCAAGCTTAACAATGGAGAAAGTTGCTGCTGCTAAGCAATTTATTGAGAATCACTATAAGACTCAGATGAAAAGCATTCAAGACCGCAAAGAGAGGTATTTGTTTTTTTTCCTTTTCTTTTCGCTGAGAATATTGTAATGTTATTTTCTGCCAGTTTACTTGATTTTGCTGCTAGTCAATTGGCTTGTGCTTCACTTCAAGATCTACTTATAGTATTTATGTCCTTGGTTTCTATGTCTTCATAGTTGGAACTATATAAATGAGTTAATTGGGTTTTTTGATTATTGCTTATGCGGAAATAATTTGACCCAATTGCATCAGCTGCTTGAGATAGGGGAGTGTTTCTCTGATATATAATCGAGAACCATGAGGTCTCAAGTTCAAATTCCAAGGCAGAAAAAACAAAATTAGGTCATTGTTTCTTCTCATCTAAAAGCCTTGGTAAGTAGAAGTTACCCGATGCCTATACTGGTGGAAGGTAGCAGGTCTACAATGGAATAGTCGAGGTGCGCCCAAGTTGGTCTAGACACCACTATCGTAAAATAGAATCTGGCATTTGTGTGGTGACTCAAGGAAAAGTAATTGTTCTCTCATGTCATTGAAAGTCAGTCAAATCTCTATTTCTCGGGTAGCAACAGTGTCCAGGCAAATGCTCACAAAGATAGGTGTATAAGTGAGATTTGAACTGGGGTCTCTAGGTTGTTACTCCTATGCCTTAACCAGTCACTAGTCAGCCATCCATTGTGGGTATATCTCTATGTTAAGACCTGTACTTTTAATCTGGTTAATTTAGGAGATTAGTGTTTACGAGTTGATATTGACTAGCTTTTGACTTGGTGAGAGGACCGTAAGATTATCTCCAGATATGTATAATACAAAATGAGAATTAACAAGGAAATGTTAAGCTAATATGGGACTTGGGGAAATCATGTTGAGAGACTATGTGCTTCCTTGTCTCACATGCATGGAACTTGTCAAGGGCAGATGCACGTTAGGCGATGACAACACTTCGTTTGAAGTTCTAACTCTCTTTCTTCTATTTGCAGTTATACACTTGTACTTTGCAGGACTCCTATTAACCCTCCTGGTCATTTCCGAAGTGGAAAGAGTACCCGCTTAAAATGCCACAACCAGATCTATGTTTCAGTGGTGAAATACACGCGCCTAACACGCGTATTTTACCATTTTATCTTCTTCTTCTTGGAATTAGTTCACTGAAAATCTGAAGGAACATGTTAAAGCTCTTACTACCTAAAGTCCTACTTAGGAATTAAACAGAAAAAGCTTCTTCCATATTCTTTGAATTAGCCTTCTTCCATATTCTTTGATTTAGACATTTAGTTCACTGAATAGCTAAAGGAACATGTTAAAGCTCTTACTACCTAAAGTCCTACTTAGGAATTAAACAGAAAAGAAAAGCTTGTGAAGGTACGTGTCATTATCAATTCATTCACAACATCAAGATATTCCGATAATATGTGGAATGCTTCTTCCAAAATGCTCTTGTAGTGCGATTAAACTTTTTAGCTTGGTCGCTGAATTCTGCAGCATGTGGGTGGCTTCTCACAACACAACTGACCAGACAATTCAAGTTATACAATGATTTCTTATATATTCGAAACAATACCCGTCTTAGTCCCTGCTCATCATCATTGGAGCATATATTAATGTGCTTATTTGTTTCGTCCTCGCCACTTTCTCGTGCACAAAATGTGACCCCCTCCTTATTTTTCCCCGAGAATCAATTTCCTTCATTAAATCTCCTCCCAATAACATATGGATTTCCGAGTTTGATCCTTCGTTAGAAATCTTCTATTCTGCCATCTTCCTTGTCTAGTATATTGGATAACACTTTGAAAATCCGTTTATCTTGTGCTTTTGTTGAACTGGAAGATTACCTGGTTGACTTTGCAACAGAAGTATTCTCCTTTGGGCATACAATCAATCATACATTTAGGAGCACTACTTCCTCCATTCTCAAACAAACAGGAGTATGACTGGGAGAACGAAAACATATATTATCGGATGAGCTTACCTATTTATTAAAAAAAAGATACATTATGATGAGTCAGGAATAATCTCATGTGTTGTTACATTGTTCACTGGTATGAGTTTTTACTGTGACTAGAATTTGGAACCCGCTGTAATAATCTTTTGCAAAGGTTGAAGGTGATATTTAAAAGGTTTTGATGGATGGATATAATGGTGGTCCTATTGAGTGGGTGTAAAAATTAGACTGCGATTCTCTCTTTTTGGACAATATTGCATCTTAAAATGAAAAAACTATTCCAAGTGTAGTGTCTTTGTAAGATTCAAATCTCTTAATATTATATTCAACTGAAACTCATCCAGCTACCAAAATTTCACACTTAAGAAGAGTTGACAACAATTTGTGACTAAAAGAGTAGTATTTTTGGCTTAGGTATCTTTCTTGTAGTGTAGTAGCTTTAGGGTTTTTGAATGGATACCTTAATTCAACTACAATTATTATAAGATTGTCTGAGTTATACAGTGTGATAAGAAATTGGTCACTTCTAATGCTATTGCTGTGGAAGGCTAGTGTTCATTTCAGTTACCTTTTCCAGAACAAGTGAATCTTAAATATCTGGAACTTACAATACTAATGCTGGGAATCTGGAGACGCACATTGACTTATTTTCTTCTTAAAAGAATACACATCTAGATAGGGGTGTCTATCATATTTTTGTAGTTGTAAGCCAATCTTTCTCAGTTCTTCTCATGCCACAGAGTACCTTCAGCTGTTTTATCTGCTTGTGCTCTTTTTTAAAATCTCCTTTTTTTTTTCTTCTTGAAGTACCCATTAACGTTGCAATTGCCGCACAATTGTCTTAACTCCTTTGACATATCTAAGTTTATTATAGGAAAAAAGGGAAAAAAGGCAAATGTTAAGGGATCGTTTTGTTACCTGGAGAAGGATACTAATCTCGCTCATTCTCAAAAAATAAGGATACTAATCTCGTTATAAAATTTTATATTTATCCCATTTTTGGTTGTGGGTATTAGCGAATACCAGAATGAGTTTTATACCACGATCTTGGTATTAGCTACCCCTTATATGATGTGGGATTATAATTCCAGGATTATAATCCCGGGATTACAATACCTGGATATCTCTGCTCTGAACCAAACGACCCTTAAAATTGGGGGAACAATACGTGAATAAAAGTTTCCTCTTGCATGTTCTTCTAGAGATTTAGTACAGGCTTGCACAGTCTTCCACGGTGCATCAACCATTTCACTTGTAATTTGTTTTGTGTCGTTTGAGCACTGAGGTTAGCATTTACTTGGGAAAGTTTTTCTTTTCACTCCCTGTCTGCCACATTCCAGGACATTTTTTGTCCCTATTATGCTGGAAATGTCATTTCTGTTGTCTGTGCTTCTTCATTCTGTTGCTTTAGCTGCATATACCAACCTACATTTGCAATGTTTATCCATGGGTAGCAACTTAAATTTCAACGACATTTTTTTTATACAACTTCAACAACATTTTATCATTGTTTATTGAAGTTCACTACTATATATGTCCAAACTAGTCTTATTTAGAATAGATCTTAGTATGCCTTTGTTCTAACACAATATTGACTGACAATAGGCGCTGGATTCTAGAGAGAAAGTTAGCATCTTCAGATGTGCCTAAAGAGGAGCAGATGAATCTGATCAAGGATCTAGAGCGAAAGGAGACAGAGTATATGAGACTGAGGAGGCACAAGATTTGCGTGGATGACTTTGAGCTTCTAACAATTATTGGCAGAGGAGCCTTTGGCGAGGTTCGTGATTATTCCCATTTAAACAAAGTGATCTGCTTATTGCAAATACTAGTAGTTCATCTTTTTCTCTTTCATGATCTTTTAATTTCCATTTTCATTTGCATTATATTCATATAAATAAATGCTTTGCTACGGACAAGATGATAACAGTAAGTGATGGAAAAGTTTGCTGTCTCAAGCTCACTCTTGTAGTCTAAGCAAGACACTAAAGGATAGTACATGACTACTGTATTATCCTACTGTCACACCCCTTTTCGGATCACAATTATAAATAAAGATGATTTCCTTATTTCATAAGCCTACTAAGTCTGCAAGATAATATTCCCACCTGGCATGTGCCGTTGTCTATTTTTGCATGGGAAATAGTGCACCTCAGAAACTAGTTTGTAGTTAGAATGTTTAAGCTTTGTTATCCACTTCTTCTATAGACCCAAACCCAATCACATGTTTACTAGGTTTGTTGCCTTTAATCTATTGACCAATCAAATCTCAGCGTGGTTGCTATCCTCAGTAGCCCATTCCAGCTGCGACCATCCAACTGCTTATCTCTTTCAAAGGCTTTTTAATATTTATCCTTTGTAGCTTGGGCCAACTATTACATTGGACATAGGGTGCAAGTAGCAGGCCTTTTAATTTTTATTGTTTGTAGTTTGGGCAACTGATCACATTATACTGAGAATGCAAGTAGCACACATAGAGGGTGCGATAAGACAAGATCGCATGTGATGACGTCCAAATCCACTTCTCAAAGAGTAAGTGTACACGGTCGCATGCAATATAATTTACCCAACTAGTCGGGGTCGAATCCCACCGGGAACAATATGTAGGCGATTAGGCAAGTAAGAGAATAATCGCTTTTTATGCTAAGCCAAACACTAACGGGGGTTTTTGAAAAAATATTATAACCAATGCGGAAATATAAACTAACCTAGAAAGCATGTTAAATGATCAATGGCTACAAACATGGATAAAAGGGGAATTATACTCAAGTAACAAACTAACGATACAATGTATTTCACGATTTTACAAATATGAGCAAGTTTATGTTTATTAGCCGTAGATAACAATTCTATATTAGCTTCTTCCTAAGATTAACAAGACTTCCTAGTTCAAAACTCCGAGTTTACCTTTTCCAATATTAATTCGAAGTTAATGGGCGGGTCCTAGGGTTAGTTAATCCCTTTGAAAATATTAAAGAACAAGAATAATTAAAGAAACAATCAAATCACTTCATAATTAATAAAAATCATTCAATACATAAGCATAATAAGAGTTTTAGTCCAAACTTTAATGATGAATCGTTCCCTGAACAAGATTCAAGTAATGGAATAAAATGCTACACACTTAGATATTTAATACTTAACAAGGAATTGGAGAAATGGGTAAAAGCGTAAGAAATTTCTCATTCAAATCTTCAACTCCCACGTTTGGTGCAAGAAACCCTAGCTCCAAAACTTGTATTTTCTGCCAAAGATATCTTCCAAAATGAGCCGAGTCGAGTATTAAGTGGTTTGGGTGCAAAAAATGTGAAATGACGGTTCTGTCCAGATTTTCGCCCAGTTATATGAATCGCGATCGTGAAGAGAAATCCTGCGATCGCATTGAACAACACTGCAAAGGATCGAAATCGCGTACTGCACCTCACGTTCATGTTGACCATTTGACCAGCCGCTGGCCAGGCTTTTCTACATCGCGTTCGCGTAAAGGTCTTCGTGTTCTTGATTGGCATCTTTCAGGACGACCGCGATCGCATCTTTCCAACTCGCAATCGTGTAGAGTACTGACTATCTGTTAACCAACTTGTCCTTCTTCGCGTTTGCAGTCCATCCTCCGCGTTCGCAATGGACATTTTCCATGAAGTTCGCGATCGCATTAATTCATTCCGTGGTCGCAAAGAGCAATATCTGGTAGCAACATATTTTTCCATTTTAACTCATTTTTACTTGTTTACTTCCGTATCTTCTCCAAATTACATAATACCTGAAATATGCTAATAAACCTCAACAAATACCTTAGTTTCTTAACAAAATCATACAAAAGTCTTTGTACAAAGAAGAGATAAGTTGGTAAAACACCAACTTATCATCATGATTTTACCATTTTTACGTAGACCTCCAAAAATGAAGGGGAGCCTTAGAGCATCGGTAAAGTTGTCTCCGTGTGACCTATATGTCACAGGCTTCGAGCCATGGAAGCAGCCACTAATGCGTGCATTACGATAGGGTTAGGCTGTCTACATCACATCCCTTGGGGTGCGGCCCTTCCCCGGACCCTGCGTGAACGCGAGATGCCTTGTCCACCAGGCTGCCCTTTTACGCAGACCTCCAATGCAATGGTCTGTGAGTGCAACACTATAATGACCAAAGGTGGGAAAAAAGGATTAGGTAGACCTGAAGTTTCTTAGAAAAAAAAACAACACTAACTAGTTAAGGTTGAGGTATAATTATTACTCCCCCTTTCTAATTTATCTAACATTATTTCCTTATTGGTCCTTTCAAATAAGAATGTCACATTTCTATATTTGGAACACTTAACTTTAACTTTCCCATTTTACCTTTATTGAGAAGATTTTATAGCATGAAAACTAATTTAACCGTGGAAACTCTTTGAAAATCATATATATTTTCAAGTTAAATGATGGAACATTTTTCCAATTCAAACAATAACAATGAGACCAAGTAAAATAAATATCTTTTCATGTATGTCGTGTACAACCCCACTACTACAACTCTTCACAACTATCTATGGAGCCTTGAATAAATACCGGGACAATTCTTGACTAAATGAAAATAAAAATTAACATGTCAGCTACCACGGAGTAGATGTGGCGTCTCATCAATGACCTGAGAAAGAGAGTCATTCTAAGCCCAATCCACATGGCACGTACCATAGCTCATCCTGAAACATATAAAGTAGGCAGGGCCCTGGAGAGGGAGAGCCCCCATGGGCTGAGAACACCGTCACAATACTCAATAATACTCAATAAGTGTCATAAAATAACTCAAGTTCTTGAGACAAGACTTTTATAAAAATTAATGCAGCTGATATTTTATATAAACAGTAAGCAGTTCTATCAAAAAATTCATGTTCTTCATCAATATAAATTAAAGGGCAAGTGAAATGTAAATCATGATATAACCCTTTAAAACATTTATATAGATTCATGATATTAATAAAATCATACAAAACCATACTGCTCACACTTGACTTCCTTGGTCCAAGTTGGTAGATGCATTCAAACTCATGCAGGATCAAATCAGAACTGGCTCTCTTCTTCCAATACCTACTACTTAAGCTATGATGAATTAATAGAAATAGTGTCCTGTGGCCGCTGGGAAAAGACATCTTTTGTTTACAAGGATGGTTTCCCTAAATGGCTAAATCTGAGTCTAGCAATTCATGAAGAAGTATTCCTATTTTTGATATAATATTGATACTTTGGCTCTGCAGGTTCGTTTATGCAGGGAGAAGAAATCAGGCAATATTTATGCTATGAAGAAATTGAAGAAATCTGAAATGCTCATAAGGGGACAGGTCAGAAGAGGAATATTTCCTTTTATCTTTTTTCTTTTGTTCCAAGTTCTCTGGCAAAGTATGTATTCCTTGTTCTTTTTTGGGGGAGAAGTAAGACTTTTATTAGTAAGAGGCTAAGAGCAGTCAAGAACTACCACTTCGGTGGTATTTAGATATCTAATTTCTAAGCCACCCACCAGGGGTGCGTAAGACTGCCCTTTGGGACGGTGCTAGCATTACATTCAAGTATTAAAAAAAGTTAGAGCAGTCAAACACTAAGATGGTGCTGAACAGGACAAGGTAAAGTATGCATTATATGATGGTAAGACAACACGGAGTTAGAAATGAGTGCTCACACAGATTATAAGTTGGTAGTTATGAAAAAAAAGAAAGAAGAAGAAAAGAGAAAAGGCTGTAAGTTGGAAAGTGAGTGCACTAAGATGGTTCTGGATATTACAAGTCCCTGGTGCTGGTGCTGCTCTGCAATGTTCTTAAGCAGGGGCCCAGTTCAGCATATGTTGCTGCTTTGTCGTATGTACGTCTGCGGTATGTGTGATGAAGCAACTATCTTTAAACTTTCTATGATGAAGCACTATCTTTAAACTTTCTGCTCTATCTTTTATTCTCTTTGTTTTTCTGTGCCTTTACTTTTGGGAGGGAGGGCTGTGGTGAATGGCGGATGGTTGCTCCGACGGTGTTATTAGAAGACGATAACAGAGCCTTTTGATTTTTTTGGTATAATGAATTTAACATTCTTTGATGCACCAGTTAAGAAATGTTAACTTTAATGCAAAGACCTCTCATTATGTCAATCTCTTTTGTTTCCGAGAGACCAAGTTTCCAAGATAAATAATCCTAGTAGCCTGTGGTAAAAACGTCTGCACAGTAGGCTTTTCAATACTTCTAGGGAAATACCCCCTCTAGTGTAAAGTCTAGGAATCATTTAAACGAATTGTGTATAATATTTTAATTATTTTCATAATAATTATTAAAAATAATGATCTTAACATAGTAAAGCATCCAAGATTTAAGAAACATTCCTGATTCCTCATTACTTGTAATTCAGAAGTTCTTTTTATTTTCTGTGTCTTTCTTGGCTATTGTTCCTTCAGCAGCGTTCCTCTTTACAGTTATTATTCTAACAGCATTGAGCCTCTTTTGGCAAATGTTGCCATGACACCATGCTTTTGCTGCAACCATTCGGATTACACTACATATAATAGCTGTTGGAATGTCCAACCGCACTGCCTCTTATGCCCATTGTGCATGTCATACTTTTTGCGACCTTTCCAACAGCTTTTCCTTTCACAGTTCCAGCAGCTTTTTCAGTTCCTTATTAGCCACCAATACAAATTACGCTGGTGAACTCCTAGAGATTCGCATCATCATAACCTCTTTCTGGTGAATATGAAATAGATTTCTCTCTGTTGTGCACACAGCTCAAAATAGGGGGCTGTGACGGACATACAACAGCATATCCCTGTCGAATGAACCCTTATCCTTTAACCCCTTTCATAATCTTAGTACCATATTAGGCACTAATATTTCAATGCACATCACATTTATAAAATATCGAAGACTGAAAATCCCCTACTCAATACGCGCGTCTCATAAAGGGACCGTGCCAACAATCATCCCCAAAAGTAACATTATGAGGTATGTGATCCAAATTAGACATAGGTAACTACAAGGATAATCTGGAGTCCCTAAGAGTATCAAAATATACAATGAAAGTATTGGGACGTAGCCTGGATAAACAAAGAAGTAAGCAAAAAATGAATATCACCACCAAAGATATAAGTGGAAGAACTGGTGCTCAAGCTGTAGTGCCATGATGGTTCTCGGGATCTGCAAACACGAAGAAGATGGAGGGAGTATAAGATACCTAGTAAGTATCATAGAAACCTCCCTCTAGAAGGTGGGGCAAGTATTTTAAGAGAACTGGTGGGGCAAGTATTTTAAGAGAACATGCATTTAATAATAAAAAAATCGTTCTTTAGCAAATCAAACTCTTCATAATGCAATGGTAGAACTCCCGTCAATATTAGTCTTCCTCCGTCCCATTTGAGATGAAGGTGTTTGATTGGGCACGAAATATAAAAATTAAAGAAAACTTTTGAGTGATGGTGAGAGTTTCACATATCTTTTCATTTTCTCCTATCTTATAGAATGGACATTTATGTCATGTTGGTCCCAATCAGACTTGCGGGGAGTTTCCACCTCGAGAACCTTCCAATTAGACATCTAGAAATAAGATGATCGCTTTCATGCCCAAGAGGAGCTGGTGCTGCCTCTACTGGCCGGCTTGGAACAATGTTGTGAAAAGCGGAAGCGAGAAGCGAAACGAGGCGACCCATCGAGCGCTTCTGCTATCTGAAGCGTAGCAGGTATTCAAAAGCGCTCGCTTCCCACTAAAAAGCGAGAAGCGACGATGCGAAGCGATGCGTAAGAAGCATGCACTTCTCTGTTTTAAAGGGCTGCCAACCTATTTAATTAAAAAAGATGTTCTTTTTTTAAACATGTCGACCAACAGAGAAAGAGGCGACTAGGGTTCAAGTTTTCTATACTTTTCAACTTCAAGTTCATCAAATTTGGTCCAAGTATGTGATTCGTTCCTCCTCCTCCTCCTCCTTCTTTCACTGTTTCAGCTTCCAAATAGCAGCAAAGTGTTAGCGAATTTTTTTTCCCTTCGGTTCTTCTTTCTCATTCTTCTCTTCTTCTTCTTCTTCTTCATTTTCTTGCACTGGTTTTTCGTTTGAAATGCTGCCCATTTTTTTACTGGAATGGTATACTGCCCTTCCTCTTATTCTTATATCGTTTATTCGTAGTTCTTATTGCCTTTCTTTTGTGCTTTAATTGATGCTACTCTTTAGTTTTTACATTGAAGTATTGAACATTTGCTTACAGTTACATGTGTTGTCTATGCAGTATTTATTTTAATTTGTTTTAAAATTCCGCCTCACTTCAAAAAAGCAAGCGCTTTGCTTCTCGCTTTAAGCGAAAAGGGGGTTGTCGCTTTTCCCCGCTTCACGCTCTTCACAACACTGGCTTGGAATAGTTGCAGCTGCAGAATAAGTTTTGAGTAAAAGCGTTGTAGGTGAGAAATGGTTTCGATTTCCCTGATGACGAAGTATTCTGTCTGCTATTTCTACCCAGCCATAGTCATATTCTGATTCTGGAATGATGATGGCTTTTTTCCAGTCCCCTAGCCAAGCTTCCACCCTCAAGAATCGACCATATAAGTTGTGATTTTGGTAGACCCGGTATAGATTTGCTTGTTGTTTCCTTCCCCATCTACTGTATAAATCCCCTGTTCCCCTAGATGCTAGATGAAGCACTGAACAGAGCCACTGGAGGTTACGTTCGTTGATCTTGATACTGCTCGTAAATCGTCCGCCTCGTTCCATAATGGAGAACCATCTGCTCCATCATCACTAATGTTTGTTAACTCAAAAAATTTGTCACTGGAAATAAAGATTAGTCTATCACCCATAATAAAATGACACCTTAGTCGAAAAGGCCTCGCCGGAGAGAGAATTACATAATTAAAAATGGCGCAGGCACAATTCCCAAGTTAGAGCTTAAAAGTGACATTTTTGTTTGCATGTTAAAATTTTTTATCATTCCCTCACTCTTAGCTCTTCCTATATGAATGGCTCTTCTTTGTAGGGATTTTCCTTTTTCTCTTGCTTTGTTTCTCGCATCTTGATCGGTGTTATCAAAGGCGAAAAGCGCAAAAAAGTTTTAAACTATGTTGGGGCTTTAAGTACAAATAAAGCGTGGGCTTAAATGAAGAAAGACGCAAATGGAGAAAAACAACAAATATGTATGTGTTGTCTAAAACTAATATTTATAAGCATGAATACCAAATATATGGAGTAAGAAATTGAAGAAAATTTACAATAAAGTGAAATATCAATTATTTAATGTGGACGCGTCAGGATTACGCTCATTGGCAAGGAAAAGTATGCCTTAGAGTTTTGATGACAACGCTAAAGCGCCCGATAAGCGACGCGAAGCGCTTAGTGGGTTTTGAACCTCGCTTCAGGATTTAACCATTAAACACGCCTTTGATAACATTGATCTTTATAGATTTTGTTTTCAATATTGGGTAAATAACATGCTTTAATCTCTTCTTCATTTCTCTTCATCTTTGGAAGTTAATCATATCATGGGATATGTTGGAGAATTTATAGCATACATTCTGCATGTGGTTTTGGGAATGTTATTAGGGCCCTCTATTCTTTCCCTCATATTTATAGATTAAAAGTGCTGAGACATAATTATGTAGATAAAAATGTGCTTTTAAATAGCTTAAGCTTTCACATGAGACACACATTTCAAAACATGAAATTAGAGCACATAGAGGTCCAAAGATTGAGTCTCTTCGCCACCCATTATCAAAAAGAATTTCAACATGCTTGGCCTATGAAAAAGAATCAGGCTCGTTCTTGAATTGGCGTATTAAAGACATAATTGGTCTCTCTACTAATAAAAAGAATGTGAACTCTCTATTCCCTAACAACTTAAGATTGTAGATGTGTTGGTCACACATTTCATCAAAAAGCTTTCTTTTGAAACTTAATCAAGTTGACCCTTCTCCTACCCTCTTTCCTCGAGAATGAGAGGTCTATGCTTATAAGATGGACATTATTTCCTTCAATAAATGCAAATGATAGGACAAGGTGGGTTGCTCTGATGGTAAACACCCTCCACTTCCAACCAAGAGGTTATGAGTGCGAGTCACCCCAAGAGTAAGGTGGGGGTTCTTGGAGGGAAGGATGCCGAGGGTATATTGGAAACAAACTCTCTACCATAGGGTAGGGGTAAGGTCTGTGTACACACTACCCTCCCCAGATTCCACTTGTGGGATTATACTGGGTTGTTGTTGTAAATGCAAATGATCAAGCGTCATATCAAGGTTGGATATTTATTACTAGTATATCAGTAAGGAGATCCTCATTTGTCTACTGTTGAAGCTAAAATCCTATTCGTTCTTAATAATATGGCGTGATTTTTTTCTTTGGGGGGAGAGGGGATCACTTGACCATTGGTGACTTGCATCATCGTGATATGCTTAAATTTATTGTAGTTGCCATTATCCATGTTGATAAGATGGACAAGATGCTGAAAGCGAGACTGAGATGGTTCGGGCATGTGAAGAGGAGATGCCCAAGTGAGAAGGTGTGAGATGTTGGCAATGGTGGCTCCGAGGAGAGGTAGAGGCAGGCCAAAGAAGTATTGGAGAGAAGTGATAAAGCAGGACATGCCACATCTGCAGCTTACCGAGGACATGACCGTTGATAAGAGGGTGTGGAGGTCGAGAACTAGGGGTAGAATGATAGTAAGTAGTTGAACGTATATCTTTTTCATGGTAGTGTGTACGCAAGCCTTACTCCTACCTAGTGAAGGTAGAGAGGTTGTTTCCTATAGAACCTCTTCTTAGGAAAAGCACAGTCACAACATTGTTGAAAAGAAATACACAGTATTGTTGAAAAGAAATACAATTTACAGTAAATGGAGAAGCCACGGAAAATAAGCAATAACAAGAAGCAGTAGGATAATAGGATAACTGGAGCAAAAGAAACACCAGGTAGTAGTAGAAATCTAAGTATAAGAAAGTATCCCCATACCCCACTTGTGGTTTTACACTGAATTTGTTGTTGTTCTTTCTGTCCCATTGTCCATGTTGACAAATTGCATTTGTTGCAGGTGGAGCATGTTAGAGCAGAAAGGAACCTGCTGGCAGAAGTGGCCAGCCATTGTATTGTGAAATTATACTACTCATTCCAAGATGCTGAGTATCTTTACCTTGTCATGGAATATCTTCCTGGCGGTGACATGATGACACTGCTGATGAGAGAAGACACATTGTCAGAAAGTGTAGCTAAATTTTATATTGCTCAAAGTGTCCTAGCTATAGAATCTATTCACAAACATAATTACATTCACAGGTGCATCATTTACTTTTGACTTGTAAATATTATTGCTTTGAAATTTATTTAGAACTACAGCATATTGTGACTATAACAGTTATCTCTTGAGGTACCAACTTTATAGCTAACTAATTGTCTCTTCCTCATATTTGCCCATTTTCTTCATCCAGAGATATCAAACCTGACAACCTTCTTCTGGACAAAAAGGGTCACATGAAGCTCTCTGATTTTGGTCTCTGTAAGCCTCTTGATTGTAGAACGCTATCTACATTAAATGAAAATGAAGCTATGGATGATGAGAATATCAGGGACCCGATGGACATTGATAGCAGCTTCCCAGATGCCAATGATGGAAGTAACTGGAGAAGCCCTCGTGAGCAGATTCAGCATTGGCAGATGAACAGGAGGAAATTGGTATGATATTTTAAAAAATGCATTCTGTTTCGTTGGATTTTGTGGTAGTCGTTAAATTTTGCAGTTATTCTGTTATTAAAGGAGGAAAACATAATTGGGATTAAAGGCTAGGACTTTCTGAAATCATGAAGGTTCTCTGCTTAGATTAATTATATTTTCCTACTTCCAGCTCAATGATGTATCTCTTACACAACTTATATGGGACTGTTTGACTTGTTTGTCAAATCCAACTTGTCCGGTGCAATTTAGGTTTCTAATGGGAGTTGAGACTAATTCCAAAATGCTGTACTATGTAAGACAACAATGTTTATAATGTAAAGAAATCAATGATTTCTCAATATGACAGCTTCCCCATTAAGTTAAACCTTGGAAAAGACAATTGGACATGAGGAGCGCCTTATTTTATTTTAAACATGGGAGGCTTATGTTTTAACCTCTTAAGATTTGGTAGACAGCAGCATCGGAGCCTTGGCGTAACTGGTAAAGTTGCTGCCATGTGATCACGAGGTCACAGGTTCAAGCCGTGGAAACAGTATATTGCAGAAATGCAGGGTAAGGCTGCGTACAATAGAACCTTGTGGTCCGGTCCTTCCCCGGACCACGCGCATAGCGGGAGCTTATTGTACAGGGCTGCCCTTTTCTATTTTTCATCAAGTACGGTCCGACATTTAATGGTGATTAATAACAATGTACTGTATAAAAGCTGCTGTTTGCGGTAAGCTCAGCTCGTAATGTAACTTGTTAGAGTATTATTGTTAAAGGTTTTTCTTTTATGAGCTTTAGAGATCACATTCCCAAACACATGCACATACATAAAGAAGAATTACCACAGGAACTAGAGGTTATTATGGCCCGTGTGTGAGTGAATTAAAGAATTTTCACTTCATTGCAAATGGCTATATGACTGTCAGATAGAATCTGTATTTGCACTTTTATAGATACTTAACCTTTGATCTATGTTATTTCATAACTCACTATTTGCACGTAAGTCTTGACACTAATTTTCTGATTCTGTTTTTCTTCTGTCAAAAGGCCTTTTCAACAGTGGGTACGCCTGACTATATTGCTCCGGAGGTACTGTTGAAGAAAGGATATGGAATGGAGTGTGACTGGTTAGTTTTTTCATTATATATAGCCAGTAATGTTCTTTGAAATTACTAAGATTATTGGCTTCTCTGCTAATAAATGTCTAGTATGCATAAATCTTTTCGAAAAGCATCCAAAATACCAATGTAGAGAGCCTGTGAAAGTTGGTGAAATGTGGAGAAAATTATTGATAATTGCTAGAGTTGATAATGCCCTAAGTGCAATCGTGGGAGGATTGTCTGCATCCATTTCTCAATTTTTATCTGCCTTACAACATGCAGGTGGTCCCTTGGTGCAATTATGTATGAAATGCTCATTGGTTACCCTCCGTTCTACTCTGATGATCCAATAACTACTTGCAGGAAGGTAGCATATTTCCTGCTTTTCTGTCTTCCTCTTGTGTATTTTTGTGTTTTCGTTTTGATTAGAGTATTTCACCGGTGCTGTGCAAGCAGATTGGCCACCCTCTACTTTCACAGTAAAAATCAATGAAAAGAGGAAAATAAAAAGGTTGAGAAGTACAAGTTACCACCTAGCAGGATTTTGTCCAAGTGATAACCTAATTTATGTTTGATACATTATTGGAGACTAGTTGAACACCTGATCCGACCTTTGTGCCTAGTACTGAAAGTCACTGATTGTTTAATGTGGCCCTGGTGAGTTCAACTTTTCTATTTGTGCTTTAAAAGCGGAATAGAAGTGTAGTGTTCACGTTGATATGTTTCCAGTACTACAAACCAGTGTCTAGTGTGAGAAAGGAATGTTGATGACATGCCATCAATGTATGGAACTCAGTGTAGTGTAACTATTGCCCTTCTTTTTACATGATCACCAGCTATTAGCCATGACTATGAGCCCGCTTTGAAGAAAACTTTTAACGCTGAACTGATATTAATAAGAAGCAGTAACGTGTTAGGATAGAGTGATGAAACTGATAGTAAGTGTTTTATATATATGGGGAAAAAATTACTAGGTGTTTCAAAGGAAAACTGTCTCCGTACAAATCTTAAAATAAAAGTGTCTCTGGTTTTGGCTTATTGGTGCAACACAGGATGTAAAGGATGAAAATAGTATGTTAGATTCTTCAATTCTCTACAGGAATCAATTTCTGTATAGATATGAGCCTTTTTTTTACAGAGTATTTTCTTTGTGTTTTTTATATCACTAATGTACTTATTTACCAGCTAAAAAAAATGTTTGGGGAAAAATGTTAAAATGACTGAAATATCTTAAAGCTTTTACCCTAATAATAATTTGACTAAAGTTTGTAAGTAGGGAGAAGGACAAATGGCAGAAATTAATGGAGGGATCTGGCTTTTATTTTGGGACGGGTATTCTGGAATTTACAAAAAAAGGACAAAATAGGAAAATCTGGTTCAACAAGAAGTGCTTATAAGCTAAAAAATCTTAACTTAGGGTTGACTAACTTATAACTTCTGGCTGATTTTGGCTTATAAGCACTTTTGGTGTTTACCAAACAATGGCTAAACCAAACCAGCTTGTAAACTTATCCAAACACCTTCTATATACCTCTCTGCGGCCTACATCTTTTAATCTTATCATATATCTACTATGTGTTTTATGGTTCCAGATTGTCCATTGGAGAAATCAGCTAAAATTTCCCGAAGATGCCAAATTGTCAGCGGAGGCAAAGGATCTCATTTGCAGGTTGCTATGTGATGTTGAACATAGACTTGGCACTGGAGGAGGTGCAAACCAAATTAAGGTACTATCTCAATCAATTACATTCAAGTGTTTCATCACATATTTTCTGTTTCTTCTGGTAAAACTTATTCCAAGTGGCCTTTTATCAGGCTCATCCTTGGTTCAAGGATATTTTGTGGGATAAGCTTTATGAAATGGAGGCAGCCTTCAAACCAGAAGTTAATGGGGAGCTGGATACTCAGAATTTTATGAAGTTTGATGAGGTTGTGTACAAAAATCTTCTCTTACATAACAAATGGCGCACATTTAGTTTGGATAAGTACCAAAATGGCACATAATTATCACTCTTTTTATCCTTTTGGATCTCTTGTACAGTTGCTCCCTAGTTATCCAATTGATAAGAAATCATATGATATCATAACTAAGTTTCCCGCTATCTGCATTAACTGATAAACAAACTACAACCTTCTCTTTTCACTATCTTCTCAGAATCTATGAGGAAAGCAGTGGCAGAGAATTTTTAGTAAAAAGAGCAAATAAGAAAAAGATGCAGCAGGAATCCTTCCTGTTCATCCATTTGTCTATTTCTATGAACTAAACTTTCTCTTTCTGATTTCTACTTCCAGCTGTTTTTCAATATATCTACCCTGTTCTGTGATTTTGTTATCCATTTGGACAATAGTCTGATGATTTTCTCATTAAATAAAGGGAAAAAGGCCGGATTTATCCCTCTACTTTGGTAAATAGTTTATGTTTATCCCTGTTATACTTTCCGTCCAAATCCACCATTACCGTTAACAAAATAACTAAAATTGCCCCTAACCCTAACGGACATCCACTGTGGCACCCAATCCCTCAAAAACAATTGCCACATAGATATCCAAGTCAGCATTTTTTAAATTTAATCTCTAAATCCAATTGACCCATCCCTGATTTTGTTGACCCAATTATCAGTAACCCTCACAATCATACCACAACCCCCCCTCCCCGGTCCCCTCTTTCTTTTCTTATTCTTCCTAACCCACCACCCCATTTCTTCTCTCTATCTTTTCTCTTCAATGTAGGAGCGCTTTAAGTAATTTCTTTTTTTTGGTTTCACAACGCTAGGCAGGTATTCTCATAACATAGCATCCTTGTAAAAGTGCCCCAAAAACAGTACATATAAGTTTTATACTTGAAATAATCGCCGAAACATGACTAAGTTGATTTTACCACCTTCTCTTTGAATAGGATAAAGAAAGTAATAGTTGATTAAATTGGTAATTGCTACTGTTTGAAGCTTAAAAACTTGAAATCCATTGGTTTGGGAGGTGAAGTGTGAAGGAGAAGATTGGCAGCCATTAAAGAAGCTTGAGGCTTGAGCCAAAAAATTTGGATTTGCAAGTTTGCATTCATTTGGATGTTATCGTAGTGTGTTGGGGATCTCTTGGGGAGTTCATAACTTCGATTTTGGGTGATTCACTGAAGGATTTGGGCAGTTTGGGCAAGAATTTCAACAGGCAGTTGCGGGAAGAAGACAACTGGGCTCGATTGATCTTGTGTTTGAAATCTTAAATTGATTGTTGGGATGGAAATGTTGAAGAATACCTTGCTGGTGTGAACTCGCAAATAATATGCAGAAAATGTACAGATTCAGTGCAAAGTTGGGATGGGTTGATTGGGTTTAGGTTGGATATCTATGTGGCAATTTTTTTGAGAGATTGGGTGCCACAGTGGATGTCCATTAGGGTTAGGGGAAACTTTAGTTATTTTGTCAACGGTAAGGGTGGATTTGGACGGAAAGTATAACGGGGGATAAACGTAAACTATTTACCAAAGTAGAGGGATAAATCCGGCCTTTTTCCCTTAAATAAACTAGTTTTATGCTCAAAATTTAAGATTATGGATTACCTTTGATATCCCAGTTAGCATAGGTGTTTGGATACTCCTTTGTACAGAAATACTTTTCTTCTTAATTCTCTACTTTTGTATCCCATTCATAAGAGTTTCCTTTTTCATCAGTAAAATTTTACATTTTTAAAAAATGCTCCAAATTTACTAAGCTTGATGTAGTATGTAAGTTGAGTTTCTCCTTTATCTCATTCTCTAGTTTATGTCAGCCACATATAGTGGGCTTGGTGGTGTATTCTGGACATACTAGAAAATCAACTCTTGGTGCCTTTAATTTTGGGTGTCATTTTCAACCTTCTTGTGGTCGATCTCACTCTTCTTAATCCTCTTAATGAGAAGATGTGTTACATTTGTGCCTTCTGCAATAATATGATGGAATTATAGTAAGTCACACGTGCCATTCTTCTTCGTATTGTTAAAAACATATGAAATTCTACTAAGTCATATATGCCATTCTTCTTTGTATTGTTAAAGAAATAACAAATGTCCCTCTAGCTTCTTGAGCGTTTAGAAGGAATGATGCAAACTATTCGATAGTTAGCATAATATACAAAGGTCTTAAGTAGGAATCTTACCACTAGTAAAAAAGTTTCATGTTCTTGGCTCACAAAAGGAATCTGACTCGCATGTAAGTAGGCGTATTAACGACATAATGAAGTACATAGAAATTTTCCCTTCTAATTAGTTTAAATATTTAAATGAGATGGTAGACATAATTTGATGCATACATACTTTTCCTTCTTTTTTTCTTTTATCCAATACTTCATGAGTGTGCTTTTCTTTATAACTTGCATTCTGGCTTTTTCATTAGATGGATTCTCCAACACCGGCAAGATCTGGTTCAGGTCCTTCTCGGAAGGTATGTAAGCATTAATTCTCATCGTTATCTATTGCAATACCTTTCAAATATGGTAAGATTTTGTTGCTATCAAAGTTAATGTAACCTTCTCTTAACACTACTACTGAACTTAACTAGCACAGCAAAGAGCAAACGAGGAACGAAGGGAGGGTTTTCAAATTTGCTTGAAAACTGTATCTATGTTCCTTGTTAAATTAAAAGAATACTGTCTAAAATTATTATGTAGATATACAAGCTGTACCCCATAACCTCACTTCAGACTTTTGTAGTAGGAATTGTGAATCAACTCATAATAAATACATACATTATGTAATACACAGTCAGATGAAACCTATGTATTTGGACATCCCTGTGTTTCAGTTAATATGAATTGGTAGTGTGGTTTTTTTCATCTGCTTTGATCGTTCTTCTCCTAGATTTGTATGAATCAATAGTATGGTGTGGTCATTTACTATATGTGTAATAATCCAATTAAAAGTGTGTTTGACTTGTGGCATCGTCAACTTGCTTTTTGATCAAAGTAATTTCATAACCATGAAGAAAGGCCTCTCTTTCGGGATAGGTCCCATCCCTAGATTTAGTTTTCAATCAGCAGACACTCAAAGAACCGATGCATCTTCACTGAATGTTAACGAAATAAAGCTGTTTCATCCTAATATGATCTACGGAAACGGGGCCGGGCGCATCATGTTCCTTCTGAGACATGTAGGCTATTACATGCACGAGAAAATACTTTTCGAAGTTTGAAGTTTTACGTGTCTAAAAATATCCATTCTTTTCGGCACAATAATCAAACGGGACAAGACGTAGGTGCTAATGTGGATGGGTATCTCAACAGAGTGTTTTGTGAACATTTAAAAGCTTGGTTTGAGCTCAATTCCCAAGTTGCCATCAGCTTTATTTCTAGTAAATCCTGAAGCTTCTGTCTCAACTTCCCTATTTTCCTTGGTTCTAACATCTTCGCTTCCTTTTTTATATTTTATGTGCAAATTAAAGTCCAAGTAATATATCTTGCCTCAAAATTCTTAGAAATGCATCTAACCTTTGTTTTGTGTTTTGTAGATATCATTGACACCCAAAGATTTAAGCTTCGTTGGCTATACTTACAAAAATTTTGATGCTGTCAAAGCACTACGCAACAATTCAGGTGAGTCATACTTGCACCACATCAGAGTTTCTCTCTCTCGCTTTTTTTTTTGGGGGGGGGGCAGGGGGGTTAAATTGGACTACTGTGCTGATAAATTGCCTCATCATAACCTACCTGAGACCACTCATAACTGCTAAACCCAAAGCTGTTTTGGTTTCTGAAAATCTGTCATCACAAGCAAGTCCAGTTTGGACTTTCCAGTATTCAGCTGATGCTTTTTATGCTCGTGTTGTTAGTGGTCTATGGTGTCTTAAAAGCTACTATTTGTTTGCTTGTTTGCTCATACTTCCAAGTAAATGAAATTACTGTATGGATAACCCACCCAACCTTGCCCTGTACGCTGATTTGGCATGTAGTATCTGTGAAGTTCCTCTTTGCTTTTGAAATACTGCGAGTGATCTAACTCTTCATTTGTATTTTCAGATCCTACGAGGAGTACCTCACCTAGACGGTCAATTGATTCCATATTTGGTAAGTTTTGTTTTACAACCTTGAATATTGTCATAACTTAGCGAAATATTGGGCATAAAGGAAGATAAACATCTATGTAGGTGATACCAATTAGTTGGATTAAGTTTTAGTCATGTTAGTATATTTGCTTTAGGTCCAATGTCACTTAGTCATGTAAGATATGCCTATGGAAAATATACAGAAAAGAACTAGAGACACTTGTTATTCTTTTTGTCAGAGGCCTTATTTTATACTCCATCCGTTTCAATTTGTTGAACCTATTTGAGTGGGCACGGCGTTTAAGACAAAAGAGAAGGCTTTTGAAACTTGTAGTTTGAAACAATCCATAGATATTTATGTTGCTATAAATCATCTCATTAAGGGTAAAAAGAGAATTTTGAATTTAAATTGTTTCCAAATTTAGAAAGGGTTCATTCTTTTTGAAACTGACTAAAAAGGAACTAGGTTCATTCTTTTTTGAAACAGAGGGAGTATGATATTAAACTGAGATGAGCCTAAATGGAGCAACCTGGGATAACGAGGATTCATATAGCCGAGCTCAACTTGCTTGCGTATTTATTGTTGCAGTACTGTTGTAACTTGAACTTAATATTCTATATTCTATATTATTATGTCTGTAGGTGATTCCAAAGACTTTACAACGAATGGAACAACTGGGGAAACAGATGTACAGATGATTACATCAACCGGTGATGCAATGTTACCATGACAATGCAACTGTTTTATTGAAAGAAACAAACTCGTATTGAAGGGAGGTAGCATATACCTGTGGTATTAGATCAGGTTGCTCACCCCTTTACCAGCATTCAAGGTGGTGTCTACATTATGCAGAACCATCATCTAAGTGTACAGCAGAGCTTGAGAAACTTTGTTTTAACTTGTAGGATAAAAACTACTTGTATGTGCTATAGAAACTTAGAATAGCTTGATGTATTATTGCCCTGATTGCCCAGGTTGGCACTCAAATGCTTTCTCTTGTGGCAGTGTTTGGTCAGATAATATAAGTAAATGGGAAATTAATGGGGTATACTCTTTTTAATGGTCCTAGGAAATGTTATATTCACGCTGTAATTGTTGTTGACCTTAGTAATGTTTCCAACTATTTTTAGTTTTCTCTTGAAAGATCTATTCTCGAATCTTTTGGGATTTGTAGTCTCTGCTTGGTTGTATAGTAGTAGTGCAAGACAATATGTACTTGAGCATTATCAAACAGAAGGACGTGCATTTGGCATTGCTCATATATACTTGACACATATTATATACCAGTTCAACCGCCCTACTACAGGCACCTAGCACAATTAATGTGTGAGACTGCGATCTAAAGACCGGCGCATGGGATACACCCTAAACATGGGTATAGAAAAGAGAAATATAGCATAAGAGCTGCTATGAGTGGGATGCCTTGAAAGTCAGGCTTTAGAGCTGAAGTGCTGAAGAGAAATATAGCATAATGGCCTTTTGGGTGAAGCCAAGCCAGTTTCGGGCCACCAAATCTTGCAATTGAATAGGTGTCTTATTGGGTATATGAAGGGGGCATTTGCATTTATACCCGCTTTTTGGGTCATATTTTAACTTGTGCCCGCTTTGCAAAATTAAAATTGCAAGCGTACCCACTTTTTCGCATAACTTCAGCATACGGGGCTGAAGTAGCAAAGACAATCACACAAAACTTCAACATTCTAGTAGACAGGACTGAAGTAGCAAGTGTGCTGAACCAAGTGTGCTGAAGTTTTTGTTTGTAATTGCTGAAGTTTTTGTTTTTGTAACTGGCGAACTTCAGCTCTAGAGCTGAAGTTTTTGTTTTGTAGCTGACGAAGAGCTGAAGTTTTTGTTTTTGTAACTGGCGAACTTCAGCTCTAGAGCTGAAGTTTTTGTTTTTGTAACCGGTGAACATCAGCTCTAGAACTTCAGCTCTAGAGCTGATGTTCACCGGTTACAAAAACAAAAACTTCAGCTCTAGAGCTGAAGTTTTTATTTGTAACTGGCGAACTTTGAGGAGGAGGAGGAGGAGGAGGAGGAGAAGGAGAAGGAGAAGGAGAAAGGGGGCTGAAGTTGTTTAAAAAGTGGGTACAAATTAAATTTAAAAATAAATAAATAAGTATAGGTTAAATAGGGACGACCAAATAGAGCGTCCCGTGCAATTTTTACTATATGAAGCGTGCGTGCAACAAGTTGACAATTGGGAAGTGGGTTCACTGAATTGTGGTTTCAGCATTAGGGGCTGGAGATACCTAGTTGAGATGTGGTTGAGTTGCTTGGAATTCTACAATTCTGAGGGACCATGGAATTAAACGTTCAACCTTCGATGAGACGAGGCAAACCCAATAAAAGATGTCCAAAAGTCTAAATACTAGTATAGCGATTAATAAAACTGCCGTAACATTGTCTTCTTCCTTCCTCTATTGCCATTTCACTTTAATTTGGGACAACCATAACAACCAAAATACAATTATTATTCATATATATATATATATATATATATACAGACGTACATATAGCCTTATAATTGTGTGTCACCTTATGAGCTCAAAATACTTGCTATCATAATCTGAAATACCTCCAAACAATCTCGTCCATCTATCATGCCATTATTGGACCAAGGCGATTTTTGCTGCATTTAACGCAACTAAACCTTCCATGATCACGGATACCAACATAACCAAATGATATAGATAGAGTATGAATACGTAGCAGGAAAATTACATGCACTGATCTAAGAATGTCAATTTTCAACTGGTCCAATAAAAAAATAAGTCTTTATTTTTGCAAAAATTAACCTCAAGTATTCTTAAACTGAAATCATTACCTGAACCTTAAATTGAAAACCAAATTATGTCTATATAAAGAATACTCGGAAGGTTACAAGAACCCCCACTAAAATTGAATTTCCTTAAATGACATGAAACCCATATGAACAGTGTGCGCATGAAAGACATTGAGTGGTGAAAAGATATATTCCATATATTAGATGCCTCATATTTTAACTATATATAAGTGAAGGTACCCTGGTACGACAAATGGCACTTTCAGAATAATAGTTTTTATGGGCATTTTGGTACTTGAAGCCCTTCCATTGGAACATTTTGTTGGATATAGCTGGATTACACTGCCGTCTACAGTCCCACCGATTTTCACAAGCCTCGGCTAATTTTGCCATATTTGTTGAGGTTTGCCTTCTTCTTGTCATTTATATTTCAATTTTTCTCCCTCTCACCTTCTTCTTACGCGGGCATTGTTTTTGTTGCCTCGGCTTAGTTATTTGTATTGACTAGCTTTTGGATGAGTGCTATTTTTCTTAATTTGTTTAGCTTTAAAAGTATTTTGCTCTATTAAATTGAAGTTACAAGATTTTCTAACGTTATGGGGCATACGACCGTGCACAGCACGGGCATCGCCATCTAGTTGTTCTATAAACTCAACTGTCATGGTGAAAAGATCTATGACTGTTCATTTAAATCTCTTCCCAATATAAAATCAACTATACTAGACTGGGGTTTAGAAAAGTTGGTATCTGAATAGCTAATAATCCTTAACTTTTCCAACTTTCTTTATGCGAGTATAAAAATATATGTATGTTCTCTGTAAATACCTTATGAACCTTTTGACTGCTTTCCAGAAATAAAATTTAAGGTTGTTTAATATCTGCCCAATATCTCAAAATTGTATGCAAATATCCAGACGCATACAAATCAGAAAAATATGCTTACTCCCACTGAACTGGGATATACACAATTATCAATGAGATTCATCCAAAAAACAAATGAGAAAATAACTTGATGAAATTTGTAATACCATTAATGAGATGCTTGCTTAAGCTTGTAGATGATTTTTTTGGTGATGTCGTTTGGGTTGACTAATGCCCCAACATTCTTCGTGCACTTGATGAACAATGTGATCCAACCCTATTTCGATTCGTTTGACATTGTGTTTATTGGTGATATATTGGTGTATTCCTGTAATAGGGGGGAGCGCGAGCAACATTTGAGGATTGTGCTCCAGACATTGAGGGAGAAGAAACTATATGCTAAGTTCTCCAAGTGCGAGTTTTGGTTAGACTCAGTTGCATTTTTAGGGTCATGTGGTATCTAGTGATGGGATCAAGTGGACCAAAGAAGATTGAGGTAGTTCAGAGTTGACGTAGAGCTTCTGCCACTACAGAGATCAGGAACTTCTTGGGTTTGTCTAGGTATCATCGTCGCTTTGTAGAGGGATTTTCATATATTATAGCTATTGACTAAGTTGATTCAGAAGGGCACTTCATTCAGGTGTTTGGATGAGCGTGACGAGAGCTTTCAGAAGCTCAAGACAGTCTTGACTACAACTCAATGTTGGTTTTGCCATCAGGATCGGGTTATACAGTTTATTTTGATGCTTTGCGGGTTGACATTGGGTTTGTGTTGATGCAAGATGGTAGGATGATTGCCTACGCGTCAAGTTGAAGTCTTATAAGAGGAACTATCCAGTGCATGATTTGCAGTTAGCAACTATTATTCACACACTCAAGATTTGGAGGCATTACTTATATGGTGTCTTGTGAGGTGTATATGGATCATCGAAGTTTTCAGCATCTATTCAAGAAAAAGGATTTGAACTTGAGGCAACATAGGTGGTTGAAGTTTTTGAAGGACTATGATGTCACCATTCTTTATCATCCGAGGAAGGACAATGCAGTAGCAGACGCCTTGAGTTTAAAGACGGAGAGTATGTGGAGTTTAACATTTATTCTAGCTGGGGAGAGGCACCTGGCTATAGATGTTAATGCTTTGGCCAATAGGTTTGTAAGATTGGATATATTTGAGCCTAGTAGGGTTTTTACTTGTGTTGTATCTCAAGCGTCCTTGTTGTAGCGCATTAAGTCTCATCAATATGATGATCCCCAGTCGCTCGTCCTTAAAGACACAGTGCATCGAGGTGGTGCTAAGGAAATGTCTATTGATGATGATGGTGTATTACGGCTTCAGGGCCGGATTTGTATTCCTAATGTGGATGGGTTGGGAGATTTGATTCTCGATGAGTCTCATAGTTTGCGGTATTCTATTCAATCGAGTGCTACGAAGATGTACCGTTCTTGAAGCATCATTATTGGTGGCGGAGGATGAAGAGCAACATTGTTGGATATGTTGCTCGGTGTTTGAATTTTTCAACAAGTCAAGTAAGAGCATCGGAGTCCTAGTGTGTTTCTTCACAAGATTGAGATACCAAAGTGGAAGTGGAGCGCATCACTATTGACTTGTGATAGTTTTTGCTACAGACATTGAGGAGATTCAACGCTGTTTGGTTCATTGTGGATAGACTTACCAAGTCTATGCATTTTATTTCAGTCATGAATCCCTACACTTCGGAGCAGTTGGCTAAGATCTACATCAGGGAGATTGTCCACTTGCATGGTGTTCCTGTGCCTATTATCTCGGATCGAGGCACTCATTTTGCTTAGCACTTCTGGAGAGCTGTTCAATGTGAGTTAGGAATGGAGGTTGAGTTGAGTAGCCTTTCATCCTTAGACGGACGAGCAGTCCGAGTGGACTATTCAGATTTTGGAGGATATGTTGAGGGTCTGTGTCATAGATTTCGTGGGCCAGTGGGATCAATTTCTTACATTAGCGGAGTTTGCATAAAGCAATAGCTATCAGTCGAGCATCCAAATGGCTTTGTATGAGGCCTTATATGGGAGGCAATGTCGTTCTATAGTTGGGTTGTTTGAGCCGGGTAAGGCTAGATTGTTGGGCACAAACTTGGTTTGTGATGATTTGGAGAAGGTGAAATTGATTCAGGATCGACTTCGTACAACATAGTTCAGGCATAAGTGTTATGATGATAGGATGGTTCGGTATATAGCTTTCATGGAGAGTGAGAAGGTTCTTCTCCGAGTTTTGCCTATGAATGGCGTAATGAGGTTTGGGAAGAAAGACAAGTTAAGCCCTCATTATATTGATCCATTCACGGTGCTAGAGAGAGTGGGTAATGTGGCCTGAAGACTTGCTTTGCCACCAAACTTATTGAGAGTTCACCCGGTGTTTCATGTTTTCATGCTTCAAAAGTACTATGAGGATCCGTTGCCCGTATTGGATTTCAGTTCAGTGGAGTTGAATGAGAATCTAGCCTATAAGGAGAAGTCAAAGAGAATTTTTGATAGGAAGGTTTGAAAGCTAAGGTCAAAGAATATTACATCGGTAAAGGTTCGATGGAGAGGTTAAAGCATGATATGTGGATCAAATATCCTTACTTATTTGATATCCCAGGTATGATTCTAAACTCGTTCAAGGACGAAAATTTGTTTAAGAGGGGGAGAATGTAACAACATGGATGGTCATTTTGTGTATTTGATCCACGTTTTCCTATTTGATGCTTCTCGTATGCTTATTTCTTGTTTTGTGACTTACGAGGTTGGTTGGTTTGGTTTTGGAATGGTTTTGGAGTGAATTGGTACACTTAGTTCCATGGTTGGAGGCTTATGTTATAAACGTTAGCCAAGATTTGACTTTTGTATAAACGACCTCAGATTGATAATTTGATGGTTCCAATTGGTTCATATGATAATTTTAGACTTATGCGTATGCCCGGATTTGGATTTAGAAGTTCCTTGGTTGATTTGGCCTTAATTGGCGAAAGTTGGAAATTTAAAGATTTGGAAAGTTCATAGGTTTGACCTGGAGTTTACGTTGAGGCTATCGGGGTCGGATTATTGTTCTAAAACTTAGAATAGGTTTGTTAAACCTTTAGGACTTGTGTGAAATATTTGGAGTTATTCCAAGTTGGTTAGACGTTGTTCGGCATGTGTTTGAAAATTAGAAGTTGATTAGTTCATTAAGCTTGAATTGAGGTGCAATTTGTAGTCCTGATGTTACTTTGTGTGATTTGAGACCACGAGTAGGTCCGTGTTATATTTTGGGGCTATTTGATATGATTGGACAGAGTATCGAGGGGCTAGATTGTGTTTCAGATGGATTTTGGATCATTGAGCTTGGTTGGATTGGTGATGACTGGTGGTGTCTGGTGTGCTTTGCGAATACAGAGCAGGTCTCGCGATCGCGAAGGCTTATTTGGGGCAGTGGCATTTTGTTCTTCGCGTTTGAGATAGGCGAGTCCTGTTTGCGAAGCTTTGTGATTTGTTGCCTTCGTATTCGCGACAAGGGCATCGAGTACCTGTAAAAGGAATTGAAGGCATGCTGGGGGAAAGCTGGAGCTAAGCTTCACGTTCGCATAGGACAGACCGCTTCGCTTAGGCTTGGGTTTGTTTTATGCCCTGCAATATTACGTCGGTATTATGTCCCGTAGTATTAAATTATGACGATGTTGTAAATTGTAGTATTGTACGTTGAATTTGTCATAAGGTAATTGACATCAATTCAAGGAAAAGATTATTTGGAGATTATAAGGATTATGCTATTTATAACAAGCAATAAGTAAGTATCACGAAGGATAAAATGTACACAAATTAACGAAAACGAGTTTCTTGGAAGGTGTGTGATTTGGGATAAAATATGGATCGAGTGATAATACTCGATAATTATGGACTAGTACCATGCAAGGTACCATATGACCACGGTAGTATGATATATAAAGTATATTAGAAATAAATAGAATTTTAAGTAATTTGAGATAATTCTTAATTATACGGGTAATTGATTAATTACCGGGTAACAAAATATTACCTAATTAATTAATAAAATTGGTGGATAAGATTAATCCCTTCCCCATACAAAAAACGTGGCAGAAGGCCACCAACTAAGAGAATGACTCTTAGTAATTTATGAGTAGGCGGCTACCTAAGGTTAATTGAAATTTAACAAAGTAAGACTTATTAAGTGCCTTGTTTCCATTTTCATTTGGACAAAAAGATCAGAACGTCCTTAAGTAAAAAGTAAGAGTCATATATCATTTCATTCTTCCTAGTTAAAAATACCTCAGGAACATACGCTAACGAGAATTTTGCAAACAATTCCAACGAAATTGGCTTCCAACGAAATTTTGTAAACAATTCCAACGAGAATTGTTAAAACCGTAGCAACGTAAAATTTTGCGGTTATAAAGGAGTACAGTGCAATCTTCTCCAAGAGTATCATACAGAGTTTTCCCTACTCCAGGTATGTTAAGGCTATCCTTTCTTTTTATTTGGCATGATCCATACGATACAAACGAAACGAGCAAATACACAACTTTCATAAATTACTCTATTCGTAGACATGCTAGAGATGTATATATTCTTATTTTTTCATGCGTCATATTATTTTATCATCTGTTCATGGGTCTAAAAAATACGTAAGTTGGTAAAGTTTCTTTCATGATATTAATCAGAGGCATAATGATTTTATGACGTATCGAGAGATTTTATTAACACATTTCATATGCATTTCATGTAATTATACATGCACATTTACCCATGACCAGATGGCGTTATATATATATATATAT